>LBNU01038496.1:55462-80583 GCA_014162995.1 Artemisia annua | reverse complement strand
TTACGGATAACTTCGTCCCATGATTGAATTCTAGATGTACAATCTCCTACTTTCACTCCCAGGTATGAAAATGGCTTAGAAGAAGTAGAACAACCCAAACTATTAGCTGCTCTTGCCACATCTCTCGTATCAACTCCTATACCCATTAGCTTGCTTTTAAGCATATTAATCTTAAGTCCTGATGCAAGAAAAAAAAAACTTAAGAACATGGACAATAGTAGAAAGATTAGATTCAGTCCAGTCCCCTACAAAGACTGCATCGTCGGCAAAAAATAAGTGAGATAATTTCAACGACTCTCCGATAGAGACTCCTGTAAAAAGACCGGCTTCCATAACACGACTAAAGGATATATGTAAGCTCTCCATAACCAAAATGAATAGGAACGGGGATAATGGATCTCATTGTTTTAAACCTTTGATAAACTGAAATTCTGAAGAGGGGCTACCGTTTAAGAGAACAGATCCCATCGAGGAGTAAAGACAACCTTTAATCCACATACGCCATTTATCTGCAAAACCAAACTTATGAAGGATATCGTCCAAGTAATCCCACCTAACTGAGTCATAGGCCTTTTCAAAGTCCACCTTAAAAATCAAAGCCTTGTACTTACTGGATTCACACCACGAGACGAGTTCGTTTAAAATCAAGGGTCCGTCAAGAATCTGACGGTTAGCAACGAAGGCTGATTGAACGTCGCTAATAAGATCCGAAATCACCTGACTCAATCTATTAGCCAATATCTTCGTGATTATTTTATAAACGCTACCCACCAAAGTAATCGGCCGAAAATCTTTTAAAAGTTTAGCATCATGAATCTTGGGAATAAGAGTGATAAAAGATGAGTTACAACCCCTTGGGAGCGAACCAGTAAAGAAAAAGCATTTAACAGCTTTGATGACATCTTGGTCTAACATCCTCCAGTACCTACGAAAAAATTCGAATGTGTAACCATCAGGACCTGGTGATTTGTTTTCACCACAATCCCACACCGCCTTCTTAACTTCTTCGTAAGTAACCTCTCTTTTCAGCTCTTCTACTTGATCCATGGACAACACCGTTGGAAACTGAGAATCTAAATGAATACGAAACTGTTGGCTTTTGTCAAAGCGGTTAGCAAAGTGGGCGAAAAAAGCATTCTTCACGTTAATTGGATCAGCAACCCATTCCCCATCAACAAGCACACCCTAATAGATAATTGAGATCTTTTATGTAAGCTCTCCATATAGGGTCGAAATACTTAAAATCAATGGCTTAATCAAGTTTAGTTTACAGTCGAGTTAGGAGGTGCAGAGTGCATACTCGTTCTAGCAAGTTTAATGCCGCCACGAACAAATAGCGGGGGTCAAGGGGGCCCCGCCCCCTTGTAGGGTCAAGGGGCAGGGACCCTTGCTGGGGGTTATATAGACTAGAATTGATCTCTTCCTGCCAACCGATTTTAACCGAATATAACTGACTTTCGTTGGATTATATAGACTAGAATTGATCTCTTCCACAACATTACAACTCTCATGTCTTAGAAACAAAGTGTTGTTCTCTGTCTTATCCAATTGAGGATTTCGTGATACCCGAAGCATATAGGGTCAAAATACTTCAATCTGAAAGTGATCTCAACACCATTAAGAGTATATATCAGGATTATTACCACCCACATACTCCCAAACTCTAACATTCTTGACCTTATTTAGTTAATAATCTCTTCAATAAAGCAAATATTTGGTGTCAATTAAGATGCTATGATTTGAAAGAATGCGAATGGTAACAAAGTTATTGTAAATTATTGGTATTGATTTGCACACTATTTTCTTATTTGCATACTTCGGTGCACAACAATCAAACCAACATATAGATACATAATGTACATCTGTTTAATACAATAGACGAATACATGCGTAAAACGACGGTATATAGTCGCAAATAATTATATTTGCGAAATTGTAATTCTAGTTTAACCTTTGATGCAAAACTTACTGGTTAAATATGTGGTCATTGCGAGAAAAATGTTCATGAGTTAAAAACAAAAAATGATAAAAGTTTAATGATTAAGCAATATTTAAAATATTAAGTAATTTAATTGTAGACGATGTTAATATTTTTAATTAAAGATATATAATAGTCTACTAATATCACTCAATTTTAAGCTTTTAAATTTTAAGAAATATCATTCACTCTTTATAAGAGCAACCGTGTAAATTGGTATTGATAAAGAAACCATTCTTTTTTTTTTCTTTTTTCCTTTTTTTTTTCATAAATTGATAAACACGTATAAATTGGCTAATATAAAAAGTTGCCGTTTAAATGTTGACATTTTAAAAGTATTAGAAATTGATAGTGATAGATCAACTGTGTGACTTAAAAGCTTTATTTATTTATTTATTTATTTATTTTAATCATTGTTTCTGACCTTTTGGCCGACTAACCCACATTGGAAAGTAAAGTAAAACTTGTCATTTAAGCATTTAAGTTTAAGGGGTATTATAGGCAATCAACATTACTCAAATTTTAAGCATTTTAAGTTTAAGTAATGCGTATGCATACAATATAAATAATATAGATAAGTTGATGTGAATTAACCAAAATATGATGTGCGCAATCCATCTCCCGTAAGATATGCATAGTTTTTCTTTCATAAAGAAAATTAACAATTATTAGTCTAATTAAAAACTTAAATCACGGGTATTGATTGATATCTAATATTTGTCATTCATGCTATCTAGTAGTCATCTAGCGTAACGGAGAGAAGAAGAATGAATGTAATGTAGTATTTGGTATATTGTAATCAAAGTAATAATGAAAATGATTATTACAATGGAATTAAAAAAATCTTGTTTGTTTTCAATTATACAATGTAATGATTTATTATAAGGAATTACCTATTACATAAAAAACTGTCATTTTCATTTCTTAAGGGTCCCATCCTTTTTTTTGTCATTTCTTCTTGTAATAGAATAAAAATTACATAAAAGTCCATTATTAAGTAACCACATTATAAACTTCATATCATCAATGGACATTTAGTCTTTTTTTTATTGATTCATTTCGATCTATCATACCAACCAAACATGATTAATAACGACAATAAATCATTACATTACATCATTTATTACATTACATTATTTATTCTATTCATTTGACATTTTATTTTGTTTTACCAAACAAACCCTAAGTTCGTTAAGGTTCATTAAAATCTCAAATCTACAATTTGATGTTTAGTTAAATTTAGTGTTCAATAATTATTTAATAAACTTAGAGGGTGATTACTAAATTAAATGGTTTGAGCTCATATCTATATGAGCCGCTTATTCAAGAGAGAGGAGTTTTTGTTAACCTTCCTATTAAGATGAAATAAAGAATTGGACTAAATTAAATGGTTTGAGCTCATATCTATATGAGCCGCTTATTCAAGAGAGAGGAGTTTTTGTTAACCTTCCTATTAAGATGAAATAAAGAATTGGGCTTACTTAATTAATGGAAAAGAAACAATGCCTAATTATGTATATGCAATAAAATTTAACTCAATTTTTTTTGAACATAAATTTAACTCAATTAGGTACCGTAAAAATTAAGTTAATTACTCGTAGTTAGAGAAGTGCTAGAACCACAAAATTTTTACAAAAAATATCTACATAATGACTTGTCATTTAAGGCTGGGCACAGTGGCCCGTTAAAACTCGGTCGAGCAACAACAACGACCGATATGAAAATCGGTCGAGGCCCCTGTGGTGTCGGGGTCGAATATCGGTAGAGCAAAGAGAAAACATGCAATCGGTTGAAAACACAACCGACTTTGAAACAACAAAAAGCTTCCACATTTTCATTTTACCGCTTGTATATTCAATGCAATCACACAAAAAAAATAAAAAATAATAAATAAATAAATAAAAAATAAAACGCTTGTGCTATTAAAAAAAAAACTTTTTTTTTTCAAAATCTTTACCACTTTTAATCATATAAATACCCACTTTCAAACACACAATTTCAAACAACATTTAACCAAATTCTCATCAATATTCACAATGTCAAAGAAAAACACTCAACAATCAAAAAACCGACGATCCCGACTACCCCAAAATGCACCGGATTTGAATTTCTCTCCGCAAAACAACTTTGAATTACCCGGCATAACACCATCACAACAACGGAGTATTCGCTTTCGTCCACCCGCTTTTGAATACTCATCACGACTACCACAACCTAATCCAAATGAAAACCCGTTTTACGTTCATTAACCATTTGTCCCACCGCAACGTGATAATATGGATTATCACCAAGAACCAAGTGGGTCGTCGTATCGGCCTAACATGGATTTCTTGCATTGTTCCCAACCGTATCAAGATTATTCCCCGATTCGTAGTACTAATCTTGATATGAATTTGGATGATTGGGGAGGCTATCCGACTCAATAATACTCGACCCAAAACTATCCGAGTCAAGATGCTTTCATGGGGCAAGGTTCGGGTCACTGTTCGTACCACGGTTCCGTGCCCGTTGATGACGATGACGATGTCGAAGAGACATCACCTATCAAACCAGAGAAGCCTTCGCGGTGTGCTACAAAGGCGAAGGACAAAGGCAAACTACCCGAACCGACCAAAAAGGTCGAAGCATGGTCAAAGGCGGAAGAGGCCGCGCTTTATAGAGCTTTCATCTTTATTTCGAAAAATAACAAAAAAGGAAACGCTATGAATCGGCACCGCTCTTGGGAGTTGGTGATAGGGTACTTTCAAAGAGAAACTGGTTCTGACCCGACATACGACTCGATCATGTCCAAGTGGAAGACTAAGATTCGTGGTAGGGTTGCGAATTTTTGTGCTATTATGGATAATGTCCAGTATACTGATAGAAGTGGCGAGAATTCTAACACTTAATCATGTGAGCAAATTTCATGTTATCACTTTGTTGATTAAAATCATAACACGCTAACAACATAATCATGAATATAACTTATTTGTATATGTTTTAAAGATTTCCCTTTAAGATCTTACATATACGTATTAAGCAATTAAGCAAACTACACATGATGTTATGTATCAATGTGAAACCTACAATTTCTTAGGGTGTGTTTGTTTTTTAAAAAAAAAGTATTACCAAGCTCTGACTCTTACCGGTAAGACGCGGTTAGACATAAAGTTTGTTTGTTTTTTCATTTGCAGTCAGATGCGGTAAGAGCTATATTGTCTGACCGAGTAAGATGTGGTGTTAATGTCTTATTGCCTCTTACCGATCTCCAACACTTACCTGTTTCGAATATCATAACAAACCCACTTCAAGATTCCAAGGTAGTTGTGTTATTTGGTTTTGAAAGAACACCAGGACAATGATTTTTATTTCTACTTTTGTACCTGTGATTTAAGTTTGGAGTTTTTAGAGTGAGAAACAAGAGTTTTGATTTGAGTACTATTACGTTGGTTTTAGTTGTTGGATTTTGTGAGAGTGACAAGCAAATATTATTGATGACTGCACAAGATTAGGAGGAAGTGACTTTAGGGTTACAAGATTAGGCTTTTTATTAGGGTTATCTTAGGTTAATGGGTTTATCCTTGGGCCAACCCAAATTTGATTTTAATATTTGGGCTGGATTTCATTCTAATCCAAATTTTTGTTATGATGGAAAAGGCTTATTGATTTGTTAGAAAATCTTTTTAACCAAATTTGTGGTGTTGGTTAATTATAATTTTTGATTGAATATTGTGTTTGTTGGATTAGTTTCTGAGCTATTTGATAAAGATTGTTAAACGTTACCGAGCTATATTTCGTGAAACCGATAAAGATTGTTAAGTAAACCGAAACCGTGTGTTCGTGAATTTCAAGATTGATTTTTTCCCCAAATATTCATCTTCAATGAGACATTCATGCTACTTATTAATCGTATTGTTATGGTTTAATATATATAGTAAAAAAGGACAATTAAAATCATTAGACAATTAAAAAAAACAAACAACATTATTTCATTCAGATTCAGACTTTTTAGCCACCTCTTACTGGTAAGATGTGGTAGTCAGATTCAGACCTATAACATCTTAATGAAACAAACACACCCTTAATCTAACAAATATATTCATGTATGCATATTAATCAAATTCACAAACACTCTACATGCATATTCTTCTAGAAGGATTGTTTAAATTTAAAATAATCTACTATTTAAGTTTTCGATAAACAATCATGTGTGGACAATATTCAATAGTAATCATGTCTACGCATATTTATTTAACCCTACATATGATATGAGATCTCATGGGCTAACTTTAACATTTAATTTCCTAGACATGTTTTTCAAGCAATTAAGTATTTCACACTTAATATGTATTCAAGTTATGAAAATTATAAACATATAAATATATTCCCTAAACACATATCATGCAAGTTTAGCCACAATTTATGTTAATCGCCTTTAAGTTTCTAAGTTCTCCTATATCTCAAGTTGTGACAAAAATAAGCTAACAAGCATCTATCAAGTTCACATAGCATTTTTGACAACGAACATATAAGGCACTTAAGAATTCCTAGGCATAAAATAAAAACTTAGCTCGATTTTAATGGATGATTTTTGTTTCATGACCACGAGACAAAGATCCACCATTGATGCATAGACTACCGACGACTTTTCGACAAAGGTTACATATGTATACTAAAACAATCTTCTACTATGATCATGTGCTTGGAGCAACCACTTTCAACAATCTAATAGGTCGTTCAAGCTTATACCTAACACAGATATAACTCAAAAATTTGGTCCCCAATGGTTGTTGGGTCCATTGTTGTTAGCATAAAACACTCCCAAGTTGAACATCCTTGGGTCATGAAGCAAGTCACTTAGTGTCTCAAGACCATAGCTTGAAAACATAGACCAAGGATTGTTTGAAAAATTACTTTGGTTTTGAAATCTTGGTCCAAAGTTTTGATGGTTGTGTGGTCTAAAAAATCTTTGGTTTGGGTAGGAGTTGTCTCTCCTTTGGTATGAGTTATATTGACGATGTGAAGACCTTTGGTTGTTGTAAAAGTTTCTTCTAGGTGATGATTGATTGTTTTGAAAAGAATGTCTTTGGTTATATGACGGTTTCATATTTGGTGTGGGTAAGATAGGTCTATGGTCGACTTGAGCTTGTGTGTATCCAAGTCCAGTACATGAAACCGGGTTGTAAAATTGTTTTTGGGTTTCACTTCTTGTAATGGGTGCTTGAGTACCTCGAGTATTTGCAAAAGGAGTTTGAGGAACAATTGGTTTTTCGTTTTGTCCTTCTTTTACAAATATTATTGGTTTGCTTAAACTTACGGAAGTGGTTTTCTCAATTTTGGAAAATCCAAGACCTTCCTTATCTTGGGACAATTTTTGTTGAATTAACATATCATCCAAATCGTTGCTACTTTTCTTAAATTTAGAAAAACTTAATGACTCTTTTTGAAGTTTGGATACTTTGTCATTCAAAGAGTTAACCTCATGTACAAGTTTTTCACAACTTATGCAAGGTTCAACCACCTCTTTGCGTTGAGTAAGTCTCTTTACTTCTTGTTCAAGTTCAAAAACCTTGTCATTAAGAGAGCGTTTCTCCTCAACAAGTTTTTCAATGGTTTTTAAAAATTCCTCATTCTCTTTTTGCAAATTACGATTATTTAAATTTTTATTAGAAATAGAAGAGTTTGGAGATACCTCTTGATTTTCAAACGCCATGAGACACGTTGCATTTTTTTCTGAATGATCCCCGTCTTTACTATCACTCCAAGCTCCGCCGACGAATGCCCTATTTTCTTTGGGCTTTGGACATTCACTTATAAAGTGATTCTTGTCTCCACAATTGTAGCACTCGCGTTCGCGCCTTGAGCTTCTACCACCTTTATTATTATAGCCACGATCTCTTCCAACCTTTCTACCATTACTATCACCTTGGTTACCAAAACGATTACCGTGCCTAGGGTTACCTTCTCGTCTAAAGAACTTCCTAAAGTTTCTTGCCATAAGGTTGAGCTCTTCATCGTCTTCATCACTTCCTTCATCATTGTCATCACTAGTTTGTTCCCTTGTGACTTTAGCTTTAAGGGCTAGTGACTTAACCTCTTTCTTCTTTTCTTTAGAAATGATCTTGTTGACTCCTCCCAAACTAACCACTCAATCAGGTGTGGTCAACAAGTCAAATCTGAGAGAGGAGAGATCAATTTATGATCCGTTGAAAGCATAGTGTACTCACGGGTCGTTAAGTCCCAACGAGGTTGAAATTGTATTTTGAAAACGTTCTGGGAATGAGTGATTTGGGAATAGTAACCAGATAATGATTTGGATTTGTTTACACTAATTGAAATGATATAAATTACAGATATTAACAATTACTGGGAATCAGTTAAACTAAAAACGTAATCAGAATGCAAATGTGTACTTAAAAAGTGGGAATGAAACAAAAACAAACTACAGGAGGTGAAAATGGCTTTTTTACAAACTTAATATAAAAAGGAAATTTTATAAAAAAGAAAAATATTTTTTTGATTATTTTATTATTTAATATTACTTAAAACTATTTAATTACTTATTATTAATATTTAACTTATACTAAATACAATATAATATTAAATAAAACTAAGAAAATGAAAATTTATTTTTAAAAACTCTAAAATAACTTAAGAATTATATAAAAACTAAAAATTTGTCTTTTTGTCTTTTTGTGAATTTAATACCAATTAATTACTAATTATATTATTTAAACTAATTTAAATAATTTAAATTACTAATAATACTAAAAATGACTTAGAAAATTAAGAAATATTTTATAAAACTAATTAACCATCTCAGGAATCCTAAAAAATTATAAAAAGTTTATAAAAATTATTATTAAACTATTTTACTAATTATTTACTTAGTTATTAATTAAAAACTATTTAAACTAATTTAATTAAGATAAATAGCAAATGAACAGTAATAATTATGAAAATATTTTCTAAAAATACTTTATAATTAATAAGAACTAGAAAAGGTGCTAATGATTAAAAATAAACAGTAATGGATTTTCTTTTTGGTTTTTTAATTAAAACTAATTAAACTGATATTAATTATTATAAATACTAAATAAAAAGATAAAAATCTAAGAAAATTACTATAAATACTAAAAGTGAACAGGAACTTATGAAAATTATAAAAATGAAAATTGCTTTTTGAAAAAGCTGAGCAATAAGCCAAATGGCTTAAATAGAAGCTATCACTTTTGTAAAAGTGATGATTTTTTGATTTTTCTTTTTGAAAACTGTTTATACACTAAAAATAAGTAACTTTTATGAAAACACTTTTTATAAAACTTAAAAATAGGCAATTTTGACACTTATTATTCCCACAGTTCACAAAATAAGCTTAAAAGAAATTTTTGAAGTGCAAAAAGCTATGCAATGCACACAAGCTACAAAATAAGCTTAAAACTGCTGAGATGCATGTAAAATAAGCCAAAGAAACTAAATAAATACACTGAATAAGCCAAGGAGATCAAATAAGCACTTATGCAAAATCCTGAGAACAAACAAGCCTTAAGGGTGCACTAGCAGCCCTCTGTGGGGTCCACAAGAGGGTTCCGGGGTCTAAAATGAAACTTGATCTAAAAAGGTGGCCTGGTAAGCTTCAAAATAAGCCAATAAGCAAAGCTTATGACCCAGAAACAAGCTAATGGTGGGCTTATGAACTTGGGTGCAATCACTGAGTACTCAGTATGTGTTCTGAGGTCAGGGCACAAAACAAGGCAAAATAAGCTAGGGGCAAGGGATCCTAAGCCTAGAATAAGCACTGAAATGACAATCTAGCTAGTTAAGGTTCCTAAAAAGCTAATAAGCAAAGGGTAGGGTCCACAGATAAACCAAATAAGAGCTTATGAACTTGGTGCTAAGTCTCTGACACAGGGGAGGTGGAAACTCAACAAGTTGTAAAATGAGATTTTCTTGTTGAATCAGATAAACAAGCAACCAAAGAACACACAATAACAAGAATTAATCAATCTCAATCTATATTAAGCCCTGTGCAAGTTTTTAAAGATATGTCCATTTTTGACAGTTAAGGATTTTTGACTTTTGAGAAAATACTCCTAAGTTGACTTTTTTGGATTTTGATTGGTTCTAATGATCTGTAAATGATGTTAAAAGCTATAAAGAGACTAGAATAAGTTATCTTAACTAATTACACAACTAATGACATGCTTATGGAACCAAAAGTACTAACAATGAATGAGATCATGGATATTAAATCTAATATTGACTTTTTACCAAAAGGGTACTGAGTTTTATGACTCTGATGAACTACTAGCAGCTAAAGTAACATGTAACAACAAAAAACAACAACCACAACTCACTGGAACCCAATGAGTTCAGCAAATCCGAACACACCTCTAATGAAACTGATTATGTGATTTTCAAATGATTTTATTTATTCATGCCATTAAACTGATTCAAAAGTATTACATATGATGACATAAGACCATAATAGCACAAAACATCAACAACATCAGCATGAAACCTACAAATGTCACTTATACCATTTCCACTGTAAAAATGAGATATAAAGCACTAAATGATTTTGATGAACAAGCCAACTATTTTAAGCAATAATCTTACTTAACTTAACCAAAGAAACATGAAAACATAAAGATTCAAGCATAAAACTTAATAATACAGTAAAATGCTAATAATGAGAAAATGAGCTTACAAATTACTTCCAAGCATGAAACTGAGAACAAGGACCCAAGAACTTTTCCTATAGCTTACCAATAAGCACTAAACCACAGCCATCCAGTATTTACTGTGCTCCAGCCATCTACAATCTTCTTTCTCTCTCTTTTTTTTTTTTTTAATTTTTCAGTGATTTTTTTTTATTTTTTTTGTATTTTTGATTTTCTACTACTAAACTGTCTTTTATGTTTCTAATAGCTCTTAAAAGCTATATGGGAGCTTATATGAGCTTAAGAGAGTCCAATAACAACAAATTTAAACAACATTCAAGCTAACTTGAGAATCTGAGTAAAAATTAAAGTGAAAACTTAGTAATGCTTGAGAACTTAAAATTGATGATAGAAACAGATTTAGATTACACTAAAAAGGTTGAGATTACACTTGGAATGAAAGAAAAACAACTAAAAATGCAAATTACATTAATTCGACATTAAAATTCTACATAAAACTACTACTTGGACCTCTTCTTCTTCTTCTTCCTTTTATACTGGTCCATTAGGGTTTGTGACCCCCTGTGAGCATTTCCCACTCTTTTCTATGGCCATTGGATCACTAAAGCCTCATCTTGACCCTCCACGTGTTTTGGCGGGAAAAATGGGAAGAGAAATTTTGGATAATTATAGCAATTGGGGGGTGGCAGCATTTAATGCTGAGGTGAAGGGTGGAGGTGAGTGGTTTGGGCGGTGGGATGGGATTGTGATGGTGGGAGGTGGAGGTGACAGGGTGCAGTGCAAGTGGGAAGGAGAAGGGGTGAGAGGGAAGGAGGGTGGTTTGACTGGGGTTTGACCTCGTTTTGTTATAAAGGGGGGAATGGGCTGGTAAGGGTGTTGGGCCACAGAAAGAAATGGGCCCAAGGGTGTGTTGGGTTTGTGTTTTGTTTTTGTTTTTGGACTTGGACTGGATTTGGGTTTTAGTAATAGAAAGGGCCGTTTGGTTATAAGTTATCACAAGGACCAATGTTGTAATTTCTGAATAGTTCAAGGACTGATCTTGTAATTTCTCCAAAGTTATCATAAGGACCAATCTTGCCAAGCTTCAAATAGTACAAGGACCTTTGTTGATTTTTCCACTTTTGAATTTCCCAGGGACCAAATCTGCCAATTTTGAAACTTGAGGGACCAAACATGTAAATTCTAAAAACTTTTCACCCAAGGATCATTTTTGCCAAACTTCAATAATACAAGGACCATAATTATTAATTTCCAAAAGATTTTAATCCCAGGGGCTATTTTTGACAACTTTGCAAAGTTCAGGGACTAAATTTGTAAACTTTTGAAACTTTTCATCAAAGGACTAATTATGACAACTTGTGATTTTCAAAGGACTTTGGTTGACTTTTCTTCCAAAATAAATGCTCAGGGACTAGATTTGACAAGTTTTGAAAGTTGAGGGACTGAAACTGCCAATTATGCAAACTTTGTTCGTTTTTCATTTGTTTTCAATCATTTTGCATCTGAAACATGTAAAACACAATCCTGGGATATTTTCAGTATTTTGATGCATATTTGGGTGTTTTTGGATGTTTTGGCAGTTCAGATACGACAAAAATGATGAGTATTTACACATTCATCAATCCCCCATACTAAAATATTGCTAGTCCCTAGTAATCTTTTATGAAAACTTAATGGATTTGATGTCTCTTTACCAAAAGCCATTACTTCTGGAGTAGCCAAGTGTTTCAGTATGTGATACTTTGGTACACTGATAACCAAATGATTTTGAGCAAACCATCAGCTGTCAACGGATTTGATTTGTCTTTACCAAAAGCCGTTTGCATCTGGACTAGCCAACTCTTCACGATTCAAAGATATGGTGAGCTGAATACCATACAATTTTTGGCAAATTGCAAGCCGTAAACGGATTTGAGATATCTTTACCGGGAGCCGTTTGCTCTCGGATTAGCCAGACCTTATGTGGATTAGACATGGTGGACTGATAACCATTTGTCGTGTTAGTGCAAAGCACTCACACCAGAAAAACAATTTTTGGCCAAAATGGGGGTATTAAAGCATTTAGATGGTAAAAATGTTTCAAATTCGCCAAAATTTCCCCCCCCCCACACTAGAATTGAATATTGCCCTCAATATTCAAAGTCCCGGCTATTATGCCGATACTTTGAGATGTAAAAAGTTTAGATTTGAGGCAAGTGTGGGAACCATTTTTTTTTGGAAAATTATATACATGCAGGGGCACCTCCCCCACATTAAGGTGTTAGAAAGTAGAAAGAAGTCAGAAACACGGGTGAAAACCCATGGCATGCTAATGTTTTTGATCACCGAGTCATTAGCTTGACTCGATCCCCGCATTCATTGGTTCATGGGGAAAGTCTGGATATCCGGGACCACCATGGGTGGTATGTCCCCTCCAAAGTAATGCTTCAACCTATGACCGTTCACTTTAAAGTTGGGACCATCTGGTTGAGATAACTCAATGGTTCCGTAAGGGAATACTTTAGTGACAGTGAAAGGCTCAAACCAACGGGTTTTGAGTTTGCCCGAGAAGATCTTCAATCTTGAATTGAAAAGAAGAACTCGATCACCAACGTTGAAAATGCGATTTTTGATTTTAGAGTCATGAATCTTCTTTGTCTTTTCTTTGTAGATCAAAGAGTTCTCGTATGCTTGATCACGAAGTTCAGTTAATTCATTCAGCTGAACTTTACGGTGATCACCTGCTGTCTGAAGATCAAAGTTAGAATGTTTCAAGGCCCAGTAGGCTTAGTGCTCGAGCTCAATCGGTAGATGACACGCCTTTCCGTATACAAGCTTATAAGGAGTACACCCGATGGTTGTTTTGTATGCGGTACGGAAGGCCAAGAGTGCATCATCCAGTTTATCCGACCAAGAGGCATGGTTTTCTCCTACTGTCCTCTTAAGAATCCTTTTGATACCACGGTTGGAAACCTCCACTTAACTTGTTTGGGGGTGATACGCGGTAGAAAGACGGTGAGTGACACCGTACTTAAGCATGACCTTTCCGAATTGATCATTGCAAAAGTGCATACCGCGATCACTAATGATGGCACGTGGAGTACTGAACCTAGCAAAAAGAGATTTCAAGAATTTCACGACAAATCGGGCATCGTTGGTGGGTAAAGCTTTTTCCTCAACCCATTTTGACAAGTAGTCAATAGCCACGAGTATGTATTTGTTTCCTCGAGATGATGGAAATGGCCCCATAAAGTCAATGCCCCAGACGTCAAAGATTTCACAGACTTGGATGGCGTTTTGAGGCATCTCATTTGTCTTTGAAATATTCCCGTGACTCAAACACCTTTTTGGCGGTGTAATTTGGGCTATGATGTCCCCCAGTGGGTCCATTATGACAAGCTTTGAGAATATCCATGGCTTCTTGGCCATGGACACACCGTCTGATGACTTGATCGGCACAGATTTTGAATAAGTAGGGGTCGTCCCAGAAGTAATGTTTGACGTATTTAAAGAATTTTTTTTCTGTTGGGACGAAATCCCTTTCACAAAAAAGTTACCCGCATGGTAGTTTGCAAAGTCGTCAAACCATGGGGTAGAAGAGTTACCACGAAAAGAAACCGCATTGAGTGTCTCGAGAGGAAACGTTTCATTTATTTCCTTTTTCTCGAACACATCATGGTGAGGATTTTCTAATCGGGACAGATGATCAGCCGCTAGGTTCTCAGCTCCTTTTTTTATCACGGATAATGATATCAAATTCTTGCAGGAAGAGAACCCATCGGAGCAATCTCGGCTTTGCATCTTGTTTGGCAAAGAGATATCTCAGAGCCGAATGATCCGTCTACACTATGCATTTGGTTAAGATTAAGTAAGGCCGGAATTTTTCAAAAGCATACACCACTGCTAATAATTCTTTTTCCGTTGTGGTGTAATGAGTCTGAGCCTCGTTCATAGTTTTACTTGCATAGTGTATAGGCTGAAAGTGTTTGGTTTTGCGTTGCCCCAAGACCGCGCCTATAGCAAAATCACTTGCATCGCACATGAGTTCAAAAGGCAAGTCCCAATCGGGGGCAACTAAGATGGGTGCTTCTGTAAGCTTTTTCTTGAGAGTTTATTATGCCGATACTTTGAGATGTAAAAAGTTTAGATTTTTAGGCAAGTGTGGGAACATTTTTTTTTTGGAAACTTATATACATGCGGGGCACCTCCCCCACACTAGGGTGTTAGAAAATAGAAAGAAGTCAGAAACATGGGTGATAACCCATGGCATGCTAATGTTTTTGATCACCGAGTCACTAGCTTGACTCGATCCCCGCATTCATTGGTTCATGGGGAAAGTTTGGAGATCCGGGACAACCATGGGTGGTATGTCCTCTCCAAAGTAGTGCTTTAGCCGATGGCCATTCACTTTGAAATTTGGACCGTCGGGTTGAGATAACTCAACGGTACCATATGGATAAACTTTTGCAATGGTGAATGGTCCAGTCCAGCGGGTTTTGAGTTTTCCCGAGAAGATCTTTAATCGTGAATTGAAAAGAAGGACTCGATCACCAACGTTGAAAACGCGGTTCTTTATTTTTGAGTCATGAATCTTCTTTGTATTTTCTTTGTAGATCAAAGAGTTCTCGTATGCCTGATTACGAAGTTCATTTAATTCATTCAGCTGAACTTTACGGTGATCAGCCGCTGTCTGGAGGTCGAAGTTGGCATGCTTCAAGGCCCAGTAGGCTTTGTGCTCAAGCTCAATCGGTAGATGACACGCCTTTCCGTATACAAGCTTATAAGGAGTACACCCGATGGGTGTTTTGTAAGCTGTACGGAAGGCCCAGAGTGCATCATCTAGTTTATCCGACCAAGAGGCACGGTTTTCACCTACGGTCCTCTCAAGAATCCTTTTAATACCACGGTTTGAAACCTCCACTTGCCCACTTGTTTGGGGGTGATACGCAGTGGAAAGACGGTGAGTTACACCATACTTTTGCATGACTTTATCAAACTTGTCATTGCAGAAATGCGTACTACGATTACTAATAATGGCACGTGGAGTTTCGAACCTAGCAAAAAGAGATTTCAAAAATTTTACAACAACTCGGGCATCATTGGTGGGTAATGCTTTCGCCTCAACCCATTTTGACAAGTAGTCAACAGCCACAAGTATGTACTTGTTTCCTCGAGATGATACAAATGGCCTTATAAAATCAATGCCCCATACGTCAAAGATTTCACAGACTTGGATGGCGTTTTGAGGCATCTCATTCGTCTTTGAAATATTCCCGTGACGCTGACAAGCGTCACAAGCTTTGACTAAGTCATGAGCATCTTTGTAGATTGTGGGCCAGCAGAAACCAGAATCAAACACCTTTTTGGCAGTGTAATTTGGATTATGATGTCCCCCCGTGGGTCCATCATGACAAGCTTTGAGAATATCCATGGCTTCTTGGCCATGGACACACCGTCTGATGACTTGATTGGAACAGATTTTGAACAAGTAGGGGTCGTCCCAGAAGTAATGTTTAACGTCTTTAAAGAATTTGTTTTTCTGTTGGGACGACATCCCTTTCACAACAAAGTTACCCGCATGGTAGTTTGCAAAGTCGGCAAACCATGGGGTAGTAGAGTCACCACGAAAAGAAACAGCATTGAGTGTCTCGAGAGGAAACGTTTCATTTATTTCCTGTTTCTCGAACACATCCTGGTGAGGGTTTTCTAATCGGGACAGATGATCAGCTGCTAGGTTCTCAGCTCCTTTTTTATCACGGATGATGATATCAAATTCTTGCAGGAGGAGAACCCATTGGAGCAATCTCTGCTTTGCATCTTGTTTGGCAAAGAGATATTTTAGAGCCGAGTGATCCGTATACACTATGCATTTTGTCAAAATTAAGTATGGCCGGAACTTCTCAAAAGCATACACCACGGCTAATAATTCTATTTCTGTTGTGGTGTAATGAGTCTGAGCCTCGTTCATNACCCATCGGAGCAATCTCGGCTTTGCATCTTGTTTGGCAAAGAGATATTTTAGAGCCGAGTGATCCGTATACACTATGCATTTTGTCAAAATTAAGTATGGCCGGAACTTCTCAAAAGCATACACCACGGCTAATAATTCTATTTCTGTTGTGGTGTAATGAGTCTGAGCCTCGTTCATAGTTTTACTTGCATACTGTATAGGCTGAAAATGTTTTGTTTTTCGTTGCCCCAAGACCGCACCTATAGCAAAATCACTTGCATCGCACATGAGTTCAAAAGGCAGGTCCCAATCGGGGGCAACTAAGATGGGTGCTTCAGTAAGCTTTTTCTTGAGAGTTTGAAAAGCTTCGATGCACTCGGGAGAGAAGATGAAAGGAGCATCTTTTTCAAGAAGATGGGTCATTGTTCGAAATTCTGCTAAGAGAGAATTCTGCTGATGGATACTGCTGATGGAATCTGCTGAAGAGCTAGATTCTGCTGAAGAAGTGTTTCTGCGGAAGTATAGTTTCCGCATATTATGTTTCTACGGATATAGATAAACCGCGTATTTTGTATTTCAGTTAGGATATGCATGAGCTTTATTAGGATATTATAATGCATATCTTCTATAGTTTATAGAATATACGTTTCTTGTGAAACAGTTTAGGTTTAGGGTTCCTTGTCTATAAAAGGAACACATTATTATATTCTATGTACGAGTTGGAAAAACAAGTTTTAGTTTTTATAAAAGATCCATAGAGGATCAAAGAGTACTTAGTATTATGTGTTCTTAACTTGTGTTTGTTTCCGCTTTATAATACAAGTATTAGAGACTTTCTATTAGTGTGTTTGTGATTACATAAACATTGCTAACGATTCACGAGTGCTCAAAGATCTATCAAGCTCTTAATCTCAACAAGTGGTATCAGAGCCTCGGGAGAGTCTCTGTGATACTAAGAACATCATCTCTTTACACCTTCTTNATCAAAGAGTACTTAGTATTATGTGTTCTTAACTTGTGTTTGTTTCCGCTTTATAATACAAGTATTAGAGACTTTCTATTAGTGTGTTTGTGATTACATAAACATTGCTAACGATTCACGAGTGCTCAAAGATCTATCAAGCTCTTAATCTCAACAAGTGGTATCAGAGCCTCGGGAGAGTCTCTGTGATACTAAGAACATCATCTCTTTACACCTTCTTAACCAAAACAACCAAAAACAATGACTGAATCAGAATCTGAATCAGAAGTTACACAAAATCAAAACACCACATCCTTACAACAACTCAATCTCACTAACAGCAATGAAAAATTCCCATACCTAAAGAAGGAAGAGTATGAATTATGGGCTATGAAGATGCAGAATTGGATTACTAATGTTGACTACAATCTTTGGAAGGTTATCCTTAAGGGTAATAGTCCAAAGAAGACTGCAGTTGATCAGGAAGGAAGAATGTACCACGTAGATCCTAAAACTGCTGAAGAAATTCTAGCTGTGCAGAGGGAAAATAAGGCCAGAACTATTCTCCTTCAAGCTATACCAGATGATCACATGGGTGACTTTCACTTCATGCATGATGCCAAAGATATCTGGATGGCCATCAAAGCTAGGTTTGGTGGGAATGAGGAGTCAAGAAGGATGAGGAAATCAATGCTCAAGCAGCAGTTTCAAGAATTTCAAGTCACAGAGGAAGAAGGTATCCACAACGGATATGACAGATTCCACAGGATCTTGAGTCAGTTGAATCAGCTGCAGGCCAGGCCAGACAATGAAGATTGCAATGCAAAATTCTTGAGATCCTTACCTCCATCTTGGCTACAAGTAAGCATTGCACTCAAAGCTAAGGGTGGACTGGATATGATGTCTTTCGATGATCTGTACAACAATCTTAAAACTCTTGAGCCAGATGTCAGAAGTCCCATTCGTTCTTCCACTCCAACTTACTCAACTTTTGTATGTTCCACCTCCAATATTTTGACTCATAATTCAAGCCCATTTCCTCAGCTTCATCTTCGTACACCACCACTAAATCAAATACTCAATCACAGTCCAATAGTGTATTGGAAGATGTACTTCACTCCTTTGTTGCTGACTATGAAAATCAGCAACAACTAGCTTATGAGGACTTTGAACAGGTGGATCGGTTGGATATGGAAGAAATGAACTTGAAGTGGTAGGTGGCTATGCTCTCATTGAACATCAAGAGGTTTGAGAACAAGTCTGGGAGAAAGTTTGGTTTCAATGGAAGAGATCCAGCTAGGTTTGACAGAAGAAAGATCAAGTGCTATACTTGTGGACAGATGGGTCACTTCTCAAGAGAGTGCAAGGATAGGAAGACTACTGATGAGGTTAGGTATTCTACCTATCAGCATAATCAAGGGGAGGTTGGAACTGCCAAAGCTGGACCTTCCAAAGCTTTGGTGACTGTGGATGATCATGTTGACTGGAAGACTCATGAACATAGTGATGGTGAAGCTGATCAGAGTGGATTGCTGGCCAGCTATGATACAGAAGATCATTATGATCAAGTTGCCTTTATGGGCATCTCACAGGTACATAATTGTGTTTTTGGTTGTAGTGTAAAATATAATGAGCTTAAAGTATCTTATGATGAACTGAAACCAAAATATAATGAATGTTTTAAAGAACTTGAGGCTTACAAAAATGGTTTAAGAACTTTAGAAAAACAAAAAATTTGGTTTCAAAAGAATTAGGTTACTTATGAAGAAAAATAGGAGTGTTAGAGAGAGATTTAAAATGTGCACAAGATGAGTTGACATACACTAAGAAAGTAAATGCTAAATTAGAATCTGAAAACAAGTACTAAAAGAGAAGCTAGACAAGGAAATAGCTACACATAAACAATGGTTAATATCATGTGATAATTTAGCTAGTTGTCTATATGGTAGTCAAGCTGTAAACTCTGGAATAGGTTTAGGTTTTAAAAAATATGTTGGTTTAGAAGCTAGGAATGACCTCGGTAGAACAATTCCAGCAGGATTAGCTAATTATGTTAAAGAAGGTAAATTACATGCTGTGCCTGGACCTATTAGAGGAGAACACATGCCCACTGACCTCTCCATTACTATAGACTTTGATGGATCACACCATCTTTATGGCAAAAAGTCAAGTGACTTGCCAGACCCAAATTCTAATTCTGCTGACTTTGTCTCTTGTTCTACCAGTGACAAGTCTTCTGACCAAGGGTTTACTGCCTATACCAGTTGTGATTCAAGTGAAAAGTCAGACCTTCCCAAGACCTCACCGAAGCCTTCACCCAAGTCTCCATACAAGCCTGTTAGAGTTGCTGCTGATGAATCAAATTCAAAGACAGTTTTCTCTGAAGACTTGTTATTTAATTCTTTGCAAAACAATGCTTTTAATTCTGTCAAAAACAATTATGTCAATGTTTGTGATTTGAATGCTTTTAATGGAACATCTTTAACTTTGAATAAATCTTCTAAAAAGAAGAAATGTTTTGTTTGTGGAAGTAAATTTCATTTGATTAAGGATTGTAATTTTCATGAGCAAAGAATGGGTGTATGTGCTAGTCAGAAGAAACCTGGACCAATGTGGAAAAATGTCAGTGACATACCATCTTATGTTCCACAAGCAACATGTAAAGCCAGCAGACACAATTCTGCTGATACACGTTTTCCATTTATTTGGAGAAGATCTGTTGCTAGACCATATGTGAGACCAACTAGTTCTAATTTTCAGAATGGTTATTGGCCTGGATGTTTTGACTCAATGTATGTGGGCAGGGGATATTGGGATACTGCTGTGAAGCCCTCAGCAGGTTGTTCTTGGATTAACAAGGGACCTAAATATCAAAGAAGGTACAAGAACAATGGTGGATCTTATTCATCTACATGCCCTAATTCTTATGATCCACAAGGCAGGCTCAAGTCAGTGATGACTTGAGTCTCCAAAGTGTACTTATATTTTGTATATATTTTTGTTGTTGTAGGATCATCCTCTTAAGAGTAAAGATGTTGGCATAGTAGATAGTGGTTGTTCCAGGAGCATGTCAGGAAACAAAGAAAAGATGATTAATTTTTTACCCATAGAAGGAGGAGGCAGTGTGACTTTTGGTGGAGGAGATGGTAGAATCACAGGAAAAGGAACTATTAGAACACCAAAGTTGGATTTTGAGAATGTGTATTATGTAAAGGAACTGCAACACTTCAACTTGTTCTCAGTATCACAAATTTGTGACACAAAGAACAAAGTAATCTTCTCTGAGGATGAATGTCTTGTGCTCTCTAAAGACTTAAAACTTCCAGAAGATACTTCAATTCTGCTGAGAGTTCTCAGAAACAACAATTTATACACATTCAACATGAATGATGTTCAACCTGAAGGTGACCTAACATGTTTGGTGGCTAAAGCATCCCTGGATGAATCTACAAAATGGCACAGAAGGATGGCTCATGTGAATTTCAAGACCATTAACAAGCTTTCTAAACTTGGTCTAGTTCAAGGACTTCCTTTCAAAGTTTTCACCAATGAGCCCAATTGTATTGCCTTCAACAAAGGGAAGCAACACAGAGCCTCATACAAAGCTATTACAGCTGTGAGCACTATCTTAGAACCTCTTCAGTTGTTGCATATGGATCTCTTTGGTCCAACTCAAGTCAGAAGTATTGATCATAAGTACTTCTGCTTGGTAATCACTGATGACTATAGCCGGTTTTGTTGGGTATTCTTTATGAAAACTAAAGATGAAACATCTCAAATTTTAAAAGAATTTTTTACCCTTGTTGAAAACTTGCTAAACAAAAAGATTAAAGGCATTAGGTGTGATAATGGGACAGAGTTCAAAAATGTTGTTTTAATAGAACTGTGTAAGTCTAAAGGGATACAAAGGGACTATAGCAATCCAAGAACCCCACAACAAAATGGGGTTGCTGAAAGAAAGAATAGGACCTTAATAGAGGCAGCAAGATCAATGCTTGCAGACTCTAAGTTACCCACAATGTTCTGGATTGAAGCAGTAAGCACTGCTTGTTATTTTTTGAACAGGATATCCATCACTAGACCTCATTTCAAGACACCTTATGAACTTCTCACTGGGAAAGTTCCTAATATTCATTACCTCAAACCTTTTGGATGTCAAGTGACCATTTTGAACACTAGTGATCCACTTGGGAAATTTGATGGAAAAGCTGATGAGGGGTACATTGTGGGATATTCAGCTCATAGTAAGGCATATAGGGTATATAATTTAAATGCTAAAAGGATAGAGGAGACTCTTAACCTGAGATATCTAGAAGAAAAGCCTAATGTTCAGGGTCAAGGTCATGTTGTATTTTGACCTGGATTACTTAACAGATTATTTGGGTTATACTAGATTTATTGCTAACTATTCTACAGGTACACAAGAATCTCCCTCTAACAATGCAGGTGTCCTGGATAATGACTCAGAAGATGAGTCTGAGTTTGATGAACAAACCATTGTTGTACCTTCATTTCCTCCTAATCAGTTTGCAGGTAATGGTGCAAAACATTCTCCTGATAAGAATGAAGAAGAGTCACAATATGCAGAGGATCTTGCTAGACTCAAGAAGCAAGAGCATGCAGCCACTCAAGAAGCTGAGAGGCTTGGTGAGAAGTTTGCAAAAGATGCTGAAGCACTCCTTAGACAATCAGCACAAGCAGTCAGTGGAAACCAGGATTCTACTGACAGTTCTACTGACAGTTCACCTGTTTCTCCTGACATCACCAAATCTGCTGACAATCCTGCTGCATATACTCCCATTTCTACCAGGATGTCCACAGACTTTGGAGAACCATATACACGATTTCCAAGTCCTTCAGATCTTGGTAATCACCAATCCAAAGCTGGCATCTTCACCTCATCTTCCTATGACAGTGTTTTTGAACCAACAGTGACCAATCTTGACACCACAATTGATGTTAACCCTAATGCAACAAAAAGGATCAACATTCTAAATCTACAGGAAAATATTATTGGTGATCCTCAAGACCCTGTTAGAACTAGAAGCACAGTGAAACAGACTAAGTATGGAGAAGTTGCTTTTATTTCCTATGTCTCAAATCAGCAAAGAGACAATCACACAGACTTTCAACATTGTCTGTTTGCTTGTTTTCTCTCTCAAATGGAACCAACCAGTGTCCCACAAGCTTTTGCAGATTCAAGTTGGCTTGAAGCAATGCAAGATGAAATGCTACAATTCAAGAATCAGCAAGTTTGGATATTGGTTCCTCTACCAGATGGGAAGTATGCAATTAGGACAAAATGGATTTTGAAGAATAAAAGGGATGCAAGGGGTATGGTGGTCAAAAAAAAAAAGCAAGGTTGGTAGCTCAGGGGTTCAGGCAAGAAGAAGGGATAGATTATGATGAGGTTTTTGCACCAGTTGCTAGAGTTGAGGCCATTAGGATTTTCTTGGCCTATGCATCTTATATGGGCTTTATGGTTTATCAGATGGATGTGAAAGGTGCATTTTTATATGGTGAGATTGAAGAAGAAGTCTATGTCACTCAACCCAAAGGTTTTGAAGACCCAGATAATCCTAATTATGTTTATAAGGTTGTCAAAGCTCTTTATGGCCTACATCAGGCACCAAGAGCTTGGTATGCTAGACTCTCAGCATTTCTGCTGAAGCATGGATACAGAAGGGGTGCCATTGACAAAACACTCTTCCTTAAGAAGAATTCCAGGGATATTATACTTGTGCAAGTTTATGTGGATGACATTATCTTTGGCTCCACTAATGAAGCTTGGTGCAGGGAATTTGAGAATTTAATGAAGGGTGAGTTTCAGATGAGTGCCATGGGGGAGCTTACTTTCTTTTTGGGTCTACAAGTTAAGCAGAAACCAGATGGTATATTTATTAGTCAAGATAAATATGTGAGGGACATTTTGAAGAAGTTTGGCATGGAAAGTATCAGAACTGCTACTACACCTTATGAAGCTCCTAAACCAAAGAACAACATTGAACCAGATCCTGCTGTGAATGTTCACTTATACAGATCCATGATTGGTTCATTGATGTATTTAACAGCTTCAAGGCCTGACATTACATTTGCTGTGAGTGCTTGTTCAAGGCATCAAGTTACACCACTTACTTCTCACTTGAATGCAGTCAAAAAGATCTTCAAGTACCTCAAAGGCCAACCTAACCTAGGTCTTTGGTACCCAAAAGAGTCCCCTTTCAAGTTGGAAGCATATAGTGATAGTGACTATGCTGGTGCAAATTTGGATAGAAGGTCCACAATTGGAGGTTGCCAATTTCTTGGAAGAAGATTGATTTCTTGGCAATGCAAGAAACAAACTATTGTTGCTACCTCATCTACTGAAGCAGAGTATGTTGCTGCTGCAAATTGCTGTGGGCAGGTACTTTGGATACAGAATCAGTTGCTAGATTATGGGTTTAATTTCATGAACACCACAATCTTTATTGATAATAAAAGTACCATATGCATTGTTAAAAATCCAGTTTTTCATAATAGAACAAAGCATATTGAGATTAGGCATCACTTTATAAGAGATGCATTTGAAAAACATTTGATCAAATTGGTTAAGATTCACACAGATGATAATGTGGCAGATTTATTGACTAAAGCTTTTGATGGACCTAGGTTTCAACACTTAGTTGTCCATATTGGGATGCTTAATCCATGAATGCAAAGTTTGAGGGGAGGCATAAGCCTCAGGGGAGGCATATGCCTCAGGGGAGGATTGTAGTTGTAAACTTTGTAGATTATTGTTTTGTTTATGTTTTTGCTAACACTAACCAACTAACATTCTTGTGAGTTTTGTATGGTCTGTTTTCTACTTTGTGTCTATTTTGCAGGATGCATTAATGAGCAGTTGCTGTTTTTAAGTCCAAGTTCACCAAGATTGTTTCAATGGGAATATGGTCATGTAAGCTTGAAGCTTGTTTCTGCTGATAAGTAACACAGTGATAATCAGAGTTTATCCTGAAGTCAAAATGTGTTTTCGCTGAAGCATATTTGATGTCATACTCTGTATTTCTACTGAAGTAAAGTACAAGTGATGTTCTATGAGAAAAGTTGTTTATTCATTCAAGAAACTAGTTACAGCTTACAATCAACTTCAAAGGAAAATATAAAGACCATCCATATACAAAATCTACCAAACTTATTCTAGCTCCTATCATCTATTACAAATGTTGAATACAAAAATGAAAAGGATGGATTGATGAAAACGATGATGATGCTCAAGAACCTAGTTTTATATTTGGTCCCTGGCAACATCATACCACTTATATTTGGTCTCTGGCAACATCACACAACCTTCTACTCCATCTTCCCCTTTTCCTTTCCCATCACCTCTGTCTTCTTGCCTTTTCCCTTGCATCCATTGTATGAAGCACCAGATCCTGGAGCAGGAAGACCAATCACTACTTCCCGTGATTTTAGAAGTGGAGGGTTAGACTTCCTTGGCCATGGTTGGGATCTCTTTGATGAAGAAGAGGGTTGTAAAGATGGATTGGCCCTTCTGGTCCTTGTTCGAGAGCAAGAAGAAGCCAATTGGATGGACGAAGAAGAGGGTGGTAA
>LBNU01038496.1:41852-54355 GCA_014162995.1 Artemisia annua | reverse complement strand
AGAAGATTGATTTCTTGGCAATGCAAGAAACAAACTATTGTTGCTATCTCATCTACTGAAGCAGAGTATGTTGCTGCTGCCAATTTTTGTGGGCAGGTACTTTGGATACAAAATCAGTTGCTGGATTATGGGTTTAATTTCATGAACACCACAATCTTTATTGATAATCAAAGTACCATATGCATTGTTAAAAATCCAATTTTTCATAATAGAACAAAGCACATTGAGATTAGGCACCACTTTATAAGAGATGCATATGAAAAACATTTGATCAAAGTGGTTAAGATTCACACAGATGATAATGTGGCAGATTTGTTGACTAAAGCTTTTGATGGACCTAGGTTTCAACACTTAGTTGTCCACATTGGGATGGTTAACCCTTAACTGCACAGTTTGAGGGGAGGCATACGCCTCAGGGGAGGCATATGCCTCAGGGGAGGATTGATTGTAGTTGTAAAACTTGTATATTTTATAGTTTATTGTTTATGTTTTTGTTTGCTAACACTAACCATATAATGTGTTGCTTAGTATGTTGGTTTGTTTGTTTGTTTGGTTTGCTACTTTGTGTCTGTTTTGCAGAATGCATTTATGTGTAGTTGTTGATATTAAGAGAAAGTTCATCAAGTTGGTTTATTTGGAACATGGTATGTTTCCACTGAAGAGAAGTACAAGTGATTCTCATTGTTTCCACTGAAGAGAAGTACAAGTGATTCTCATTGTTTCTACTGAAGTGAAGTACAAGCGATTCTCATTGTTTCTACTGAAGAGGAGGACAATCTGTGCATTGAAAGATAAATTGAAGTTGTTCAAGTTACAGCTTACAAACAACTTCAAAAGTAATTCAAGACCATTCCTATACATAATCAACTACACAAATTCTAATTCCTATCATCACTATTGCAAAATACTGGTGGATGTGCATGCCCAGTACGATGAAGAAGTTGAAGATGAAAATGGAAGGATGGATTGATGAAAACGATGATGAAGATGCTCTAGAACCTATGTGTTTGGTCCCTGGCAACATCACATCGTCAACTACTCCATCTTCCTCTTCCCTTTGTCTTCTCCTCTGCCTCCTTGAGCAGGAAGAACAATCACCACTTCTCGTGATTTTAGAAGTGAAGGGTTAGACTTCCGTGGCCTTGATTGGGGTCTCTCAGGTGTGGAAGGAGGAAGAAATGTGGGATCTTCATCTTCATCATCTGAAGATTCCTCATCAGAGGAACAAAGAAAAGGAGAGACTAATTCTCTATCTGATACTGGGTAAGGAAGCAAGGGATGTGAGTCTTCAGAAGAATCAGACTCAGCATGATTGGGGGTTTTACTTGGTTCCCCTATATCATGTTTCTTCTTACTTTCTTGTTTCTTGGTTAATCAAAGTGTCCATGGTCGAGCAATGGGTGGAAAGTAAGTGCTTCAACCATCACTGGATGATGATGATGATGAGGAGGAGGTTAGATCGATGACTTCTGGTTTGGATGACATGGTTTAGGATGGTAATTGTGCAGTTATTGAGAAATTAGGGTTTGATGTTAATTTGGGGGTAATTGATTTGTGTGAATTGTGATTTGGGATTATTTTATAAGCGGAGTCAAGGGTTTGTGTCAATAAATGCGTAACGGGTGGCACAGTAAAACGCTAGATATTCACTGAAGATATTTTACCAAGTGGGTGATTCTGCTGATTGACTTCTACATCAGCAGATTGACCTTGATTCTGCTGAAGGGTAAATTTTGAATTTTAGAAGTTATTTTACTCTTCAGATCCGGTCAACGATTTGTTGCGATATTTTTGACCATGACTGTGTAACTTCTATTTATAACCTAATTCACGTATCTTCATCCAAAATCAACTTTCCCTCTTCAACTTATTTAAACCCATTATCATCTACTCAATTCATAACCAATTCTCACAATTTCTTCAAATGACGGCACTACAATTTAAGAAGGATCACAACAAAATTGCTTTCTGGGAAAAGCAAAGGGACATGAAGAGTATGATCCCATGGTTGAATTCTTGAAGCGTTCCATGATTCATTATGCTTTGACACATTCTCCAAATGTGATATATGAATCGTTGGTTAGGCAATTTTGGGCATCTGCAACAAAAAGGTCTGACACAGAGATAGTAGCAACTATCTATGGAGCAGAGTATGTGGTGACTGAATCATTGATTAGGACACAACTACGTTTGGATGATGAAGGTGGTGTCTATCACACCAACACTGAAGAGATACTTGCTGGGTTAAGAGATGTTGGCTACCAAAGTACTGCAACAGACATGTGGCACAAGAATAAGTTTTGCCCCATGTGGAGATTTTTGGTGCACACATTACTTCAGTGCATAAGCAACAAGTCAGGAGGATGGGATCAATTCTCTACCCAATTGGGTTGTGGTATAATATGTCTTTCAAAGGGTTTAACTTATAATTTTTCTAAGTTTATTTTTGATAATATGGTTGAAAATGTTCAAAAGAAAAAGCATAAGTTTCTAATGTACCCTAGGTTTTTACAAATTATCTTAGGCATAATAACCCAAGAAAGAACCTTTTGTCCCATAGGAGCACTTAGAGCTAAAGTGTTTGCCTCAATGAAAACTTATTATGAAGGAGCATTTCACCCTCTATTACCAGCTATGTTGCCACAAGGCAATGATAATGCTGGTGAGGGTAATGCTGCTGGTGCTCCACCCTCTCCACATCCTGCTGATGATGGTAATCCATCATCTCCTAGTGTTGCTGCTGATGGTTATCCATCAGTTGCCACTGATGAGGGCCCCTCCATAACTGCTGAAGCATCTAATGCTTCTCCTGACCAGCCTCCACCATCACCTATCTCACCCAGACCTCCCACACCACCTATTTCTATTGCTCCTAATGAGCAAGTTCTTGAGATTGAGAAGACCCTTCATTCTCTTGGTATACAAGTACCTTTACCTCTAGAACCTGAGATTAATAGATTGCCCACACCTAGTCATGTTAGAGAGCCTTTTAATGAAAGTACTCCTACTTTTGAGCCTATTTCTCCTAAAAGGCACAATGATGCTCCCATTACCACTAAGCAATCTGCTGGTGGAGCTGAGGACCCTATTACTCTCACAATTGTCTATGAATTGCTCAACAGGAATAATAAAGAAGTTGAAGAGTTGAGAAAGGAGCTTGCAGATACCAAATCTTCACTTGGTGCTAAAATTGTGGTTTTGAAAGGAAAGGTTCAGGAGTTAGAAGCACAACGTGGGCAGAAAAGGAAAAGAAAGTTTGTGGTTGCCTCTGATGAAGAACAAGATGAGAGACAAATGGATCCTCTTGGGTTTTTGGCTGAAGTGGCTCAACAGGCTGATGTTTCTTCTCCTAAAGCTGTTGAATCTTCAAAACAAAAGGAGACTATTCAGTTTAAAAGAAAGAGAAGTAGACAGTATTTGAACAAGGTATCCATTGAGTCTTCTACAGTGCAAAGTGTTGATGAGGATCTAAATGCAGGTGTTGGTGATCATCTTAATGCTGATGAACCAATGGTGAATGTTGCTTCTGATCATGGTCATGTAGCATCAGTGCAACAACAACCTTATGTTACATCTTCAGAGGTTCCTTCAGCATTATTTGTTGCTGGGAGAACTTTTATACTGGATCCTAATGTCGCTGGTTCTTCTACTCATGTTGAAAATCCCCCTCAACATGTTTCTCCTGATGCATCTACTATTATTTCTCCTGATGAACCAATTCCAATTGTTGATATCTCTCATGATGATTCTCCTGATGAGCCATCTACAATTGTTCCTGATGTGGTTCTTTCTGACAAGGGGAAAGGAATTATTGATGAGGAAGAACTTGGTCAAGATTTTGTGACTGACAAAGAAAGAGCTGAGCAGGCAAGGATGCTGAAAGATTATGAAGATCAGATGAAGAGTAAGGCCTTGATTCAAAAGCTTACAACTCAGTTTACTTAAAACTTGCCTCCTGAAAGGCAAAGAGAATTGGATGAACAATCAATTAATTTTACTGATGAGCAGTGGGATTCTTACACTATGCAAGCTGCTTCAAATCCTACTCTTGCTCAAAGTATTCTGGGTGCTGATTTTGATAGTGTCAATTTTGCTGCACAAATGATGGCCATTGGACAACAAAAGAAGAAGGCTGCAGCTGAAAAGAGAAAAGCTATTGCAGCTCAGAAGGCTAAAGCAAAAAGGGAAAGACCACCTATTGAAGCACAGAAGAAAACTTATATGAGGAATGTGGTATACAATCAGAGTACAGCTATCTATAATTCTGGTTTGTCACGAAAGCAAGTCTGGGCTTTGCCTGAATCAGATTTGACAAGTCTGTATAATCAGATTATGAAGCATATTACACCAGCTTCTAAATTGAAAAGGATTGCTGGTGGTATGGATGCTCCAAAAGTCAAAAGATCCAAGTTAGTTGAAATTGTGGATTCATTTGCTGAGAAATCTACTGAAGGTGTACAATATGCTAATACAAATGCTGTACCTTCCATTTCCACTGAGGAAGCATCTGAAAGCCAACCATCAGTTCTTCTTGTTTCTCCTGAAGCTTCAACAAAAGTTACTGATCAAGATATGGATCCAAAGGAACCTGTTAGAATAATTAAAACTGATACTATTCCTTCTTCTGCATCTACTGATCAAGGAAGAGCATTTCTTTCCAACTTTAGTGTAGCCATGGTTAAAAGAGCTGAACAAGAAGCTGCTAGAGCTAAAAAGGCTAGAGAAGAGCTTGACAAGTTGCATCAAGAAGGTGGCTCTGCTTCAATTCCTTCTGTTTCTACATCTTCTATTCCTACTGAAGATGTCTCTGGTGCATCTGAAAAGGTAAATCCTTCTGTTTCTATGGGGATATATGTACCTGGTAGGAGGCAGAAAAGGATGTCCCATAGAAGACATATTGCTATCAGAAGATCTGTGAGATTAGCTAGGCAGCAAACCTTTCAGAAGAGTAGATCTTCTAAGCATGTGGACTTACAGGCTGATAATACATCATTTATCAAGATGGGTTCCTCTACAACTTTTCCTGAGGATTCTTATAGTGTGTCGACACATTGGAAAGTGACTGATGGACAGATTAACACTATTTATAGGCTTGATAAATCCTCTATGGAGTTTACTTTCTTGAAAGATATCCTTCATTTGGTGGATAGGCAAGATTTGAATACTCTTTATGGTTTTGTTACACACCATTATGCATCCAATAAACCACAAGGAGCTGGGTTGTACTTATTGGGTGATCTTCAAGTTCTATTTGATTCTCAGTCTCCCAATGGTACAGGGTATTCAATTTGGAAGAATTCTCATAAGTGGAAGGTTGATACATGGAGATTTTATCCTTATCCAAATGTGCATGTTGTTGAAACCAAGTGTGGGATGAGAGTATGTATGTTTTCTGATCAGCATTATCTTTTGTCACCTAAACTGTTGAAAAGATTGCTTAGAAGGTGATTGGAAATTCCTCCTAATCCAGTGTCAAATGATATAACATATGCTGAGTAGTTGATTGGGTTGATCAAGTCTAAGCTTCTGCAACACCAAGCTTCTACTTGATTCTGGTATTCTTTGTTGCATATTTTATTGTCTTTTATTTCTTTATTTTTTCTTAGTAAAAAAAACGTTATTGTATATTTGTACTAACTTTCTGCAGGTTTGTTGTAAATCACTCTGTTGATGGTTATCAACTCACCAGATGTGACTTGTGTCCATCAAAGAGTTGACAACTGTAATGGTTTGCTCAAAATCATAAGGTATGCAACTCACCCATGCTTCATTGCTAAGGGTTGTATGGTCATCAATTCACCATGGATTAATCCTTTTTGGAATCCAAAGAATTGGCTAGCCCACATGTGTATGGCTTGTGGTAAAGGCAGTGGAATACCATATTTGGTAATCAATTCACCAAAGGTGATTCATTCAACCTAAGAATTGGCTAGTCCTGATCAAACGGCTACAGGTAAAGACATTTCAAATCCGTTTATAGCTGATGATTTGCTAAAAATCATATGGTCATCAGTGTACCATAGTTTTCGAACTTAAACATTTGCCTACTCCAGTAGTGATGGCTATTGGTAAAGAGACATTAAATCTATTGTTTTCAATGATTCACCTCTCACAGGAGTTAACACACCTGGATGTGATGAGAATAGTCTGAAACTAATATGTTCTGATGTACACTTTGTCATTTGTTGCTGCAAAGATCTGAAGTTTAAAGTTTGCCATTCATAGAGAAGTGGTGGGTTTGATTCTTTGGTGTTGAAGTTCGAAGTCAATCCTCTTATTCTGAAGTATTAAAGATCTATCAAGAATCTTGAACTTAACCATGTCAAATTCAAGATTAGGGGATGATTGTTGGGAATTCTGCTAAGAGAGAATTCTGTTGAAGAATACTGCTGATGGAATCTGCTGAAGAGCTGGATTCTGCTGAAGAAGTGTTTCTGCAGAAGTATTGTTTTCGCGTATTATGTTTTTGCGGATATAGATAAACCGCGTATTTTGTAATTCAGTTAGGATATGCATGAGCTTTATTAAGAGAATTATAATGCATATCTTCTATAGGTTATAGAATATACGTTTCTTGTGAAACGGTTTAGGTTTAGGGTTCCTGGTCTATAAAAGGAACACATTATTATTTTCTATGTACGAGTTGCAAAACAAGTTTTAGTTTTTTATAAAAGATCCATAGAGGATCAAAGCATTCTTAGTATTTTGTGTTCTTACTTGTGTTTGTTTCCGCTTTATAATACAAGTATTAGAGACTTTCTATTAGTGTGTTTGTGATTACATAAACATTGCTAACGATTCACGAGTGCTCAAAGATCTATCCCGAAGTCTGAGTTTCAAAAGAGGGGTGGTATTGGGGGGAAAGGGAGGGTCGGTGTTTGACTGCATGTTTGACTGCGGTTTGTTATTAAATAAAAGTCTGGGATGTTGGGCTTGGGGTTGTGTTGGGCCAAAGGGTGAAGAAAATGGGTGGGCTTGTTTTTTGGTGTGTTTGGGTTGGATTTGGTTTATGGGCTTTATTGTAAATAAGGGTCCGTTTGGTTTTATAGAATTATCACAAGGGACCAAAGTGTAATTTTTTGGATTTGAGGGACTGAAGTTGCAACTTTTCAAACTGCTTCCAAGGGGTGAATATTTTGCCAAGGCTCGAATAAATCAAGGACCATGAATGATTATTCTCCAAAATTACTACCCCAAGGAACCTGATTTCTGCCAATGTGTGAAACTTGAGGTGACCAAACTTGTAATTTTTGAACTTTTCACCCCAGACAAAAATTTTATTGATAACTTTTGACTTTCAAAGGGACTTTGGTGTGACTTTTCTTACAAATGGTCGATATCTCAGGCCTTGGATAATTTGTCTAAAGTGATGTTCTGGAGTAACCTTTGAGTGGATGTGCGCTGTGAAGGAATCTGGCGCCTCCAATTCTCTTATTAATTCTCGCTGAAACTGGTTTTTGGTTATTGTTGCTGTATCGTGTATGTTAGAATTATACTTCAAAAATCTTTCTCTTCAAGTTCAAAAATTTACTACGGAATAGGAACCCACCTCGGTGCAGGCCAGAAGAAACGTATTGCATTTCCTCCATATTTTATTTGTTGTAGCGGCATTTTTACTTATGGGTGCTATTCACTCTTCAATCATTCTGTTTTTTTTTTTCTCTCCAGGTTCATGACTCGACTAGTATTGTTGTTGAGTGATTTTTGACTACTGCCCTCCAATTAAGAATTCCCACGTCTCTCAGTCGCCGTGACGTTTAGGTGACAAGCCGTTTTTAGGAACTTGGAAGGAGGTGGTGTGTGGAGTGCCATTTAGGGACGAGGCATTTTATTGTGACCGAACTTGCGGATCGGTTCGGTTACATGTACCAGATGTGCAGGAACCAGTTATCTCCTTTGCTAAATGGTTGCTGGTAATTAAATCATTTGAAGCTTATATAGCAGGCCTGGAGGTCTTTGATTCTCTGATAGCTCAACAGGAACTCTAGCTTCTTACAAAAATCTTGAAGCTTACGGTGATCAGTTTCTGGTGGACAAACCCAATGAATCTGAAGCTGACAAATCAAGTGAAGAACACGAAGAAGCTATTTCAATGGTAGATGTTCCCATCCAACAAGACACCTCCAATACTCCTAGCATGACAATGCCAACACCTACTCCAATCACTACAACTGCCACTACGGATCCCACACCTGCTATCACCTCACAGGCCACTGTCACCACTACTACTGTGACACCAACTCCTACGGCCACCGTTGCAAGTCTTGCAACTCAAGTTGACAATGTTCGTCAAATTACTGCAGATCTTGTCAACGACAACGTAACCATTAATGAGAAATTGACGAAGCATGAAAAGGTGATAAGGAGCGTTATGGAACTTGATCTATCTCAAACTATCAAGAATCACAATGACAAGGCTGTATAAGATGGAACACCTCAACATTGATCGTCTAGTCTTAAATGCCATCGATGATCAAGTCCAAGAAGCTGTTAGCTACGCAATGGAAGCTCCCCTCAGATCTCGATTCAAAGACCTACCAACCATTGACATGAAGTTAATTCTACAGGAACGTTTGTTCGAGAATAACCAGTACAAAGGGCATGAAGCACATATCAAGTTGTATGAGGCCTTAGAAGCCTCCATTCAGCAAGACAATGCCGAGCAGCACCACAGAGATATGGAGAAAGAACGGAAAAAGAAAAGGAAACACCAGAGTCACCCGCAACATCCATCTGATTCACCATCACATCCACCACCACCTCCACCACCGGGATCATCAGGTCCAACAAGACCATCGGGACAACCAGGAACACCTCATTCACAACCAATGCCCCCACCTCCTTCATCATCGTCTAAGAAGCAATACAATAAGAAATCAGATAAGTCAACGTGGTATGTGCTTATTCACATACCTTTTATTCACTATTTTCAGACCTTAAAAGACCAAAAACTAACGTTAAACGCCAAAGATATCGTGTTTTTGTGTTTGTGACTGTGCAGGAAAGGATATTGCAAAAACAACATAGAAATCAACCAAAAAGCCTAAAACGAGCACGAGATGTGGAAAAGAGTTTGAAAGTGAAGCCAAAGATGCAATTTACTTAAGAAAAGCCTGTGATGACAAAACTATTTCTTAAAGGCTCAAGAAAATAAAAGAGACGCTTAATCGAAGTTCAATGATAATTATGAAGATAAACTCTCCAAGTTCGAGCAAGTGATCACTTTTTAAGTCTTTGAAGACCTTTGGAAAGCATGTCAACACGCTACCTCAAGTTACAAGGACCTAAGTTTAATTTTTAGAACGTTTAGTAGTGTTGTATTAAAGTTTATGTGTAGCTTTTATGAAATATCAAAGTCAAGGGGCTAAAAATATTCACGATGTAAAAAAAGGAAGCTTCCTAGCTCCTTTAAATACCCCTCCCTTGCTTCATTTGGAAGCCAAGTAGGTTGTAGCTAAGTTTTTCTTTAGGTAATTTTATTTTAATGCATTATTAGTTTTCATGTCTTAATCTTTTCCTTTGCTCTAGCTTATTTACGTTTAATCTTTCTTTTTATCTTCATCTTTACATGTTTTCTACTTAGATTCTCAAGTGCTTTTAATCTTTTTGTCATAAACTAATTCGTATAACAAGCTTTTACAAACATTTCATCACCTTTGCATGTTTTCTTTCTTTTCTTTGGATCGAATGATAATAAAAATCATGGGTTAGGACTTATATTGTGTGTCGTTAGCTTATTTTAAGCTTATTTAGCTTCTTAAAACGAGTTTTCCATAAAAGTCTTATAAGTTTTTACTAGTTTTTATTAGTCTTAATTAGTTTTAATCATTTGTTTTGCGTAAAAAAGTCATCATCTTGTTTTAGTTTTTATACTCGTTATTTTTTAAAAAAAGATTATTACTTTTCTTGTTCCTTTTGTGTTTTTAACACTCTTTTGTTTACAAACTAGTGTTATAAACCTTTCCCAACAAGAAAGTTTCAATCTTTTTGAAAGATTCAAGCTTAAAAAAATTTCGTATTTGGTTTTTGTACTTTTTATCTAGATCTTTAAAAGTTTCATAAAAATCTTCAAGTTTGAAAATTTCTTCATGTTTTGGTGTTTTTAAGGCTAGAAGTACAAGAATCTTGGATTACAAACTTTGTTTGGGTATGCTTTTTGAAGATTTAAAATCTGCCATTTTTATCTAGATCTTTTGACCCTAATTTATCTAGATCTTTTTTTATCTAGATCTTTTTACCCTAAATTATCTAGATCTTTCTCAAAAGGTTTTCTTCGGATTTGGTGGATTACTCGGTGTTTCCCTCACTTGTATAAGTGAGAAAACACTTCGACTCGTGGTATACTTTCTATATTGTATAATTTAGAAAGTTTGAATTATCGAGATCTTTTTATCTAGATCTTTTATCTAAATCTTTTTTATCTAGAACTTTTATCGAGATCTTTTTATCTAGAACTTTTATCTAAATCTTTTTTATCTAAATCTTTTTTTATCTAGAACTTTTATCGAGATCTTTTTTTATCTAGAACTTTTATCTAGATCTTTTTTCTAGAACTTTTATCGAGATCTTTTTTATCTAGAACTTTCATCGAAATCTTTTTATCTAGATATTTTATCTAAATCTTTTATCTAAATCTTTGAAAATAAAACAAAAAAAAAATAATAAAAAAAAATAAATAAAATATTTTCTTGTTTTCATTTCTTTTGAGTTAATTTAGGTTTATGTTTTCTTCTCTAGTTAAACCTTTTTCTTTTAAAGGCTTTTTTTCTTACGTTTAAGTTTTAAACAAATTATCGTAGAGTAAACAAAATCCAAATCTCATCTTTCAAACCTATTCATATCACATAACTCACGATTAACTTGACAAGATCAATTCAACCCTCGTTGGGACAACGACTCGTGGTTTATAAGCTTCACCGCTTGAATACTAGACGATCACAACGTCATCAAAACAAGCCCAACATACCACTTATGCCGCATGGACCACGATTGACACAGGGACAGCTGCCATGGCATCACCAATCCATGAAGATCAGGTTATCAATGAAGAATCAATCATGTCTAATCTCGAAGCATCTTTGGATGAGGATGATGATGATGCATCTACAGCTCACATCTCACAAAAGGAAAAGTGGTGGCTTTCACTATCCAGAGAAGATGACATGCCATCTGTCGAGTTGACTAAAGATGAGTTGCAAGCGTGTGTGAAACCTGATGTTGATCAACCATCAACTCCTGAGCCAACCTGGTCCGTCTCTCCCTCTTGTCAACCNTCAATCATGTCTAATCTCGAAGCATCTTTGGATGAGGATGATGATGATGCATCTACAGCTCACATCTCACAAAAGGAAAAGTGGTGGCTTTCACTATCCAGAGAAGATGACATGCCATCTGTCGAGTTGACTAAAGATGAGTTGCAAGCGTGTGTGAAACCTGATGTTGATCAACCATCAACTCCTGAGCCAACCTGGTCCGTCTCTCCCTCTTGTCAACCGGTCTCGGACAACAACTGGGCCAATGCCATCACCAACAGCTTCGTGCCTCCACCTGAAAACTCACTGCTAACACAAGCTGGGGATATGGGAACATTCATTACATGGTTCTGTAAGCAGCGAGGAATATCGAAGCTGATACAGAAAGATCTGGAAGGACCAGCCTATGATAGTGTCAAGGTCTTTCATTCTGATGTGACTCACCTTCAATATCAGATGGAGGAGTGCCACAAGATGTTCAATGATCAAGTCGATGAGGAAATTACTAACCACAGCTACAGCATGCCACTCCCGTTGGGTGGATCTCCAGGTCATGTCACAATTCAGGCCGAGTTTTTCTTCAATAAGGATCTTGAATATCTTCGGTTCGGTAGCAAGCAACGTAAGTATGCACGGTCTATTACCAAGATGAAGGCTGCATCCTACAAAGACATTAGATTGGAAAAGTTGGTACCAGACGGGATGTAGATTGGTGAAGAGTGTGAGTATGATGTCGCTGCAGCTCTTGGGATCTCTCACTGGTGGTTCAAGAAGCAACGGTTTTATGTTGAAAGATTTCAGGCCAAGGGTGACAAGAAATCTGTTCGCTCGCCACTTCAAATCGTCGGTGTTGTTAAATTCCGGATATACTCCATTTATGGGTATGATTACTTGAAGACCATTGTTCTACGTCGGGCAGACCTCAAGGACTACATGATCTCTGAAGGTGATTTCAAGCATCCCCGTCCCAATGACTTTGAAGACCTGTATCTACTTCACATTCAAGGAAAACTGCATCATTTAGCTCCGCATGAGAAGAAAACGCTTGTGTTTGCTGTTCTTCATTGAATCAGGGGCCTTGTTATTAGGAAACGTGTCGAAGACTTTCAACTCGGCATTGAAAGTTATCAGACGCAGCTCAATCTTACAAAACCTCAATGGGAAGTTGGTGATTCGGAACTGGTACCTGACTATACTGTCATTGATTCTCCAAGGTCTGTGGTATTTAGAAATAGATATAACGTTCCCGTG
>LBNU01038496.1:16190-29281 GCA_014162995.1 Artemisia annua | reverse complement strand
AGCCGGTTTAGCTAATTAGGTTAAAGAAGGATCATTACATGCTGTGCCTGGACCTATAAGAGGAGAACACATGCCCATTGACCTTTCCACCACTGTAGACTTTGATGGATCACATCATCTTTATGGCAAAAAGTCAAGTGACTTGCCTGACCCTAATTCTAATACTGCTGACTTTGTCTCTTGTTCTGCCAGTGACATGTCTTCTGACCAAGGGTCTACTACCTATACAAGTTGTGATTCAAGTGACAAGTCAGACCTCACCCAAGCCTTCACCCAAGTGTCCATACAAGCCTGTTAGAGTTGCTGCTGATGATTTAAAGTCAAAGATAGTTTCCTCTGAAGACTTGTTATTTAATTCTTTGCCAAACAATAATTTTAGTTCTGCCAAAAACAATTCTGTCAATGTTTATGGTTTGAATGCTTTTCATGGAACATCTTTCACTATTAATAAATCTTCTAAAAAGAAGAAATGTTTTGTTTGTGGAAGTAAATCTCACTTGATTAAGGATTGTAATTTTCATGAGCAAAGAATGGGTGTATGTGCTAGTCAAAAGAGACATAGACCTGTGTGGAAACCTGTCCATGATATACCATCTTATGTTCCACAAGCAACTCACACAACCAGCATATCCAATTATACTGATAAATCAGCTTCTGCTGATCAATCAGTTCCTGATACACCTATTTCTGCTGATAGACCTTCTCAGCCCAGTAGAAAAAGACAAGTTGCTAGACCATTCTATAGACCTAATAATTCTTCTTACTTTTCTAATGGTGTTTGGCCTAGTTATTATCACCCAATGTATATGGGGTGGGAGGCACCATGGGATACTGCTGTTAAGCCCTCAGCAGGTTATTCTTGGAATAATATAGGATATAACTATCAAACAAGGTCCAAGAATAATGGTGGATCTTTTACATCTACATGGCCTAACTCTTATGATCCACAAGGCAGGCTCAAGTCAGTAATGACTTGAGTCTCCAAAGTGTACTTATATTTTGTATATTTTTGTTGTTGTTGTAGGATCATCCCCTGAAGAGTAAAGAAGTTTTCATAGTTGATAGTGGTTGTTCTAGGAGCATGTCAGGAAACAGAGAAAAGATGATTAATTTTGTACCCATAGAAGGTGGAGGCAATGTGACTTTTGGTGGAGGTGATGGTAAAATCACAGGGAAAGGAACTATTAGAACACCAAAATTGGATTTTGAGAATGTGTACTATGTAAAGGAACTGCAACACTTCAATTTGTTCTCAGTATCACAAATTTGTGACACAAAGAACAAAGTCTTCTTCTCTGAGGATGAATGTCTTGTGCTCTCTAAAGACTTCAAACTTCCAGAAGATACATCAATTCTGCTGAGAGTTCCAAGGAACAACAACCTATACACATTCAACATGAATAATGTCCAACCTGAAGGTGATCTAACATGCTTGGTGGCTAAAGCATCCCTGGATGAATCTACAAAATGGCACAGAAGGATGGCTCATGTGAACTTCATGACCATCAACAAGCTTTCTAAACTGGGTCTAGTTCAAGGACTTCCTTCTAACGTTTTCACAATGAGCACAATTGTGTTGCCTGCAACAAAGGGAAGCAACACAAAGCCTCATACAAAGCAATTACAGCTGTGAGCACTATTTCAGAACCTCTTCAATTGCTCCATATGGATCTCTTTGGTCCAACTCAAGTAAGAAGTATTGATCATAAGTACTTCTGTTTGGTAATCACTGATGATTATAGCAGGTTTTGTTGGGTATTCTTTTTGAAAACTAAAGATGAAACATCTCATATTTTGAAAGAATTTGTTACCCTTGTTGAAAACTAGCTAAATAAAAAGGTTAAAGGTATAAGGTGTGTGATGAGACGAAAAATGTTACGTTTTTAGGGGTCGGTTTGAGTCCTAATTCGTATGTTTTTGGTTTGGATTTCACCCAAAGTCGTTTCTTTTCTCATTTTAGGTACTTTTGAAGGGAAAATCACAAAAGAAGCATTTTCGGAGTGAAAAAGTGCGGAAAACAACAAAAACTCAAAAGACCTTTAAGATCACAGAAGGTGACGCCGTCACACTCTACAAGGTGACGCCGTCAGGAACAAGTGAAGTCCAGAAGTGGAAAAAAGACTTATGTGTAACCTTGACGTGAGTTATAAACGCCTAGGGTTAGTGGTTAGTGGTTAGTTAGTTGGTACAGCCTCAAGGTTGTTCTACCTTGATCAAGTAGAACTGGGGATGTTAATGATTGTTTATTAGTGTTAGATATTATGAATGTAAAACCTTGTTCATAATAATGTTGTGTTGGGAATTATGCTAAGTAAGAATTTTGCTGAAGAGCTGGAATCTGCTGAAGATAACTTTCTGTGGAAGAATAGTTTCTGCTTAGTGTGTTTCTGCGGATATAGATAAACCGCGTATTTTGTATTTTAGTTAGGATATGCATGAGTTTTATTAGGAAAAGATGATGCATATCTTTGATAGTTTATAGATTATACGTTTCTTGTGAAACGGTTTAGGGTTAGAGTTCCTTGTCTATAAAAGGAACATCTTATTATATTTTAGGTACGAGTTTGAAAAACAAGTTTTAGCTTATATAAAAGATCCATAGAGGATTAAAGAGTTCTTAGTATTCTGTGTCATTACTTGTGTTTGTTTCCACTTTAGAATACAAGTATTGGAGACTTTCTATTAGTGTGTTTGTGATTACATAAACATTGCTAACGATCAACTAGTGCTCAAAGATCTATCAAGGTCTTAGGTTCGACAAGTGGTATCAGAGCCTCGGGAGAGTCTCTGTGATACTAAGAACATCACCTTCTTACACACACATAACCAAAACAACCAACCATCATGCCTGGATCTGACAATGAGACATATGTTACACTTAATCAAAACACCACATCCTTACATCAACTCAATCTCACAAACAGTAATGCAAAATTCCCTTACCTCAAGAAAGAAGAATATGAACTTTGGGCCATGAAGATGCAGAACTAGATCACCAACATTGACTACAATCTTTGGAAGGTGATCCTTAAAGGTAATAGCCCAAAGAGGACTGGAACAGATCAAGAAGGAAGGATGTACCATCTTGATCCTACAACTGCTGAAGAAATTCTAGCTGTGCAGAGGGAAAGTAAAGTTAGAACTATTCTCCTTCAGGCTATCCCAGAGGATCACTTGGGTGACTTTCACTTCATGACTGATGCAAAGGATATCTGGATGGCCATAAAAGCTAGGTTTGGTGGGAATGAGGAGTCCAGAAGGATGAGGAAATCCATGCTCAAGCAGCAGTTTCAAGAGTTTCAGATCACAGAGGAAGAAGGTATCCACAAGGGATATGACAAGTTCCACAAGATCCTGAGTCAACTGAATCAACTGAAAGCCAGGCCAGACAATGAAGATTGCAATGCAAAGTTCCTGAGATCCTTACCTCCATCTTGGTTGCAAGTAAGCATTGCACTCAAAGCTAAGGGTGGACTGGACATGATGTCTTTTGATGATCTATACAACAAGCTTAAGACTCTTGAGCCAGATGTCAGAAGTCCAATTCGTTCATCCACTCCCACTTACTCTGCTTTTGTCAGCTCAACCTCAAATATGATACCTCATATCTCAAACCCAATTTCCTCAGCATCATCTTCATACACCACCGCCAAATCAAATACTCAATCACAGTCCAGCAGTGTATTGGAAGATGTACTTCACTCCTTTGTTGCTGACTATGAAAGCCATCAACAACTAACCTATGAGGATTTTGAACAGGTTGATCCACTGGATATGGAAGAGATGAACTTGAAGTGGCAGGTGGTAATGCTTTCATTAAACATCAAGAGGTTTGAGAATAAGTCTGAAAGAAAGTTTGGATTCAATGGAAGAGATCCAGCTAGATTTGACAGAAGGAAGATCAAATGCTACACTTGTGGACAGTTGGGTCACTTCTCAAGAGAATGCAAGGATAGGAAGACTACTGATGAAGTTAGGTACTCTACCTATCAGCAGAATCAAGGAGAAGTTGGAACTTCCAAAGCTGGACCCTCCAAAGCTTTGGTGACTGTGGATGATCATGTTGACTGGAAGACTCATGACCGAAGTGATGGTGAAGCTGATCAGAGTGGATTACTGGCCAACTGTGATACAAAGGATCATCATGATCAAGTTGCACTTATGGGCATCTCTCAGGTACAAAATTGTGTGTTTGGTTGTAGTGTCAAATATAATAAGCTTAAAGAATCTTATGATGAATTGAAACCACAATATAATGAGTGTTATAAAGAACTTGAGGCATACAAAAATGGTTTAAGGACTTTAGAAAAACAAAAAAAATTGGTTTCAAAAGAATCAGGCTACTTATGAAGAGAAAATAAGTGTGTTAAAAAGAGATTTAAAATGTGCACAAGATGAGTTGATATACACTAAGAAAGTAAATGCTAAATTAGAATCTGACAACCAAGTACTTAAAGAGGAGCTAGATAAGGAAATAGCTACACACAAACAATGGTTGATATCAGGTGATAATCTAGCTAGGTGTTTATATAGTTGTCAAGCTGTAAATTCTGGAATAGGTCTAGGTTTCAAAAAGTATGTTGGATTAGAAGCTAGGAATGACCTTGGTAGGACCACACCAGCAGGTTTAGCTAATTATGTTAAAGAAGGATCATTACATGCTGTGCCTGGACCTATAAGAGGAGAACACATGCCCATTGACCTTTCCACCATTGTAGACTTTGATGGATCACATCATCTTTATGGCAAAAAGTCAAGTGACTTGCCTAACCCTAATTCTAACACTGCTGACTTTGTCTCTTGTTCTACCAGTGACATGTCTTCTGACCAAGGGTCTACTGCCTATACAAGTTGTGATTCAAGTGACAAGTCAGACCTTCCCAAGACCTCACCCAAGCCTTTACCCAAGTGTCCATACAAGCCTATTAGAGTTGCTGCTGATGATTTAAAGTCAAAGACAGTTTCCTCTGAAGACTTGTTATTTAATTCTTTGCCAAACAATAATTTTAATTCTTTCAAAAACAATTTTGTCAATGTTTGTGGTTTGAATGCTTTTCATGGAACATCTTTAACTATTAATAAATCTTATAAAAAGAAGAAATGTTTTGTTTGTGGAAGTAAATCTCACTTGATTAAGGATTGTAATTTTTATGAGCAAAGAATGGGTGTATGTGCTAGTCAGAAGAAACCTAGACCAGTGTGGAAACCTGTCCATGATATACCATCTTATGTTCCACAAGCAACTCACACAACCAGCAGATCCAATTATGCTGATAAATCAGCTTCTGCTGATCAATCAGTTCCTGTTGATACACCTATTTCTGCTAATAGACCTTCTCAGCCCAGTAGAAAAAGACAAGTTGCTAGACCATTCTATAGACCTAATAATTCTTACTTTTCGAATGGTTTTTGGCCTAGTTATTATCACCCAATGTATATGGGGTGGGGGGCACCATGGGATACTGCTGTTAAGCCCTCAGCAGGTTGTTCTTGGAATAATAAGGGATATAACTATCAAACAAGGTCCAAGAATAATGGTGGATCTTGTACATCTACATGGCCTAACTCTTATGATCCACAAGGCAGGCTCAAGTCAGTAATGACTTGAGTCTCCAAAGTGTACTTATATTTTGTATTTTTTTGTTGTTGTTGTAGGATCATCCCCTGAAGAGTAAAGAAGTTGGCATAGTTGATAGTGGTTGTTCTAGGAGCATGTCAGGAAACAGAGAAAAGATGATTAATTTTGTACCCATAGAAGGTGGAGGCAATGTGACTTTTGGTGGAGGTGATGGTAAAATCACAGGGAAAGGAACTATTAGAACACCAAAATTGGATTTTGAGAATGTGTACTATGTAAAGGAACTGCAACACTTCAATTTGTTCTCAGTATCACAAATTTGTGACACAAAGAACAAAGTCTTCTTCTCTGAGGATGAATGTCTTGTGCTCTCTAAAGACTTCAAACTTCCAGAAGATACATCAATTCTGCTGAGAGTTCCAAGGAACAACAACCTATACACATTCAACATGAATGATGTCCAACCTGAAGGTGATCTAACATGCTTGGTGGCTAAAGCATCCCTGGATGAATCTACAAAATGGCACAGAAGGATGGCTCATGTGAATTTCAAGACCATCAACAAGCTTTCTAAACTTGGTCTAGTTCAAGGACTTCCTTCTAAAGTTTTCACCAATGAGCACAATTGTGTTGCCTGCAACAAAGGGAAGCAACACAGAGCCTCATACAAAGCAATTACAGCTGTGAGCACTATTTCAGAACCTCTTCAATTGCTCCATATGGATCTCTTTGGTCCAACTCAAGTAAGAAGTATTGATCATAAGTACTTCTGTTTGGTAATCACTGATGATTATAGCAGGTTTTGTTGGGTATTCTTTTTGAAAACTAAAGATGAAACATCTCATATTTTAAAAGAATTTGTTACCCTTGTTGAAAACCAGCTAAATAAAAAGGTTAAAGATATAAGGCGTGATAATGGGACAGAGTTCAAAATGCTGTTTTAATAGAGCTTTGTAACTCTAAAGGGATAAAGAGGGACTATAGTAATCCAAGAACCCTACAACAAAATGGGGTTGCTGAAAGAAAGAATAGGACCTTAATAGAGGCTGTAAGATCAATGCTTGCAGACTCTAAGTTACCCACAATGTTCTGGACTGAAGCAGTAAGTACTGCTTGTTATGTTTTGAATAGGGTATCTATCACTAGACCTCATTTCAAGACACCTTATGAACTTCTCACTGGGAAAGTTCCTTCTATTCATTACCTTAAACCTTATGGATGTCAAGTGAGCATTTTAAACACTAGTGATCCACTTGGGAAATTTGATGGAAAAGCTGATGAGGGGTACATAGTGGGATATTCAGCTCATAGTAAGGCTTATAGGGTATATAATCTAAATGCTAAAAGAATAGAGGAGACTTTTAACCTGAGATATCTAGAAGAAAAGACTAATGTTCAGGGTCAAGGTCATGCTTGGTATTTTGACCTGGATTACTTAACAGATTATTTGGGTTATACTAGATTTGTTGCTAACCAATCTGCAGGTACACAAGAATCTCCCTCTAACAATGCAGGTATCCTAGATGATGACTCAGAAGATGAGTCTGAGCTTGATGAAAAAACCATTGTTGTACCTACATTTCCTCCTAACCAGTTTGCAGGTAATGGTGCAAAAGATTCTCCTGATGAGAATGAAGAAGAGTCCCAATATGCAGAGGATCATGCTAAACTCAAGAAGCAAGAGCGTGCAGCCACTCAAGAAGCTGAGAGACTTGGTGAGAAGTTTGCAAAAGATGCTGAAGCACTCCTTAGGCAATCAGCACAAGCAGTCAGTGGAAACCAGGAAACTACTGATCGTTCTTCTGACAGTTCCACTATTTCTCCTAACATCACCATATCTGCTGACAATACTGCTGCATGTACTCCCCATTCTACCAAGGTGATGAGACGAAAAGTGTTACGCTTTTAGGGGGTCATTTAATCCCTAATTCGTATAAATGTGATCAAATATTGCCCTAAATCGTTCCTTTTGTCATTTTAGGTACTTTTGAGAGGAATTCTGGAAAACATGCATATTCGGACGTTTTTGGAGCATAAAAGTGAAGAAAATGACAAAGTCTCAAAAGATGAAGATTTACAACCTGACGGCGTCAGAAGTCACAAGGTGACGCCGTCAGAAAGTCTTGACAAAAGTGTGGAAATCAATTATCAAATGACGGGCCAGAGAAAATTTGGGATTTAACACCTGACGCCGTTAGGTGTTAGGAAAAGTAGGCCGTCAGGTTATAAATTAAAGAGTGACGGCCCAGAAGGTTTTATAAGGTGACGGCGTCAGAAGTGGATCTAGTCCATCCGAGAGACCTAATGGCGGCGAGCTGACGGCGTCAGCCCTTATAACCTGACGCCGTCAGAGTGTAAAATCTATATATAGTTTTCTAATTTTCATTCATTGGGTGGAACTTTGTGGAGAACTTTTAGGGCAAACCCTAAAGACGAATTTCCTGTACTTTTTAGGGTTTCCAACCCTTGGAACCCTCATGCTTAATTAAAGATAAGTCTTCACATTAATTCAATCAATATGTCTATGTGTTGGTTGATTATCTCTTTTGCTTGTCTTTTAATTAACATGTGTAGCTAAATTCTCTAGTGTTTGCTTAGATCTAATGAAACCTAACTATTAATTATTGGTTGATTGGTGTGTGTTGTTGTTTGTTGGGATGATTGTTCCATCAATGTTAGGCTCAAGAAAACTGGCCAACCTCCTTTATGGTAACGTGCTTGAACGTCTTGGGAAACATGTAGCCAAGGCATACTAGGCTATTAAGGTAGTATTTAACGCATGAGCCACTGTTTACAACCCCTATGGTTGTGCCGTGCATGGCATAGGGCGAGATAAGAGCTCATAGAATTGGAGAGATATGTATGCCACTCCATGAGTTATTAGGAATACACCCTTCATCCACACAAGTAACATACATATCAATTAACCGGTAAAAGATAGTTAGGGAGTAATGAAATCTAAGTAAACACAACTTTCTCCATATTGTTTTCACAACCACAATAGTTTAGATATTTATTTTATTTTAATTTGCAAAAGTAGTAAACTTGAGTTAGTTGACTAGCAACTAATTCCGCCCTTCCTCTAAAAACCGAGATTTTACTTGCTTTCTAAAAAATATAAAAATACAAAAAGAATCTTCCTTCCACCTTTAGACCTATTAGAGTAGCTTTTCTATCCTAACGAACACTATTCCCTGTGAGAGAACGACCAATCCCCCGTACTTACCACTATCCTATACTACACGGTCAGCTACACTGCCTGGTGGGGTTGTACGCCTCTTGAGATCCCTCGAGAGGTAAAACCTGTTGTAAGGTCACAAAACCACGCATCAAGTTTTTGGCGCCGCTGCCGGGGAATAGTTATTGTTTAGGTAGAATTTTTATTTCTTTAGGTCTACTCACTAGGTTCCTTTCTAGCGAGATTTTTATTTTATTTTCTAGGATTTTCTTTAGTCTATCTTTTTCTTTGTGCTTTTGTTCGTCATAACTTACCCATTAATTATTCCGTTGGCCATTATGGAAAACGCGAATCCACCCCTTACACCGGACGAAGTGGCTTGGTTACGTAGCCAAATCGAGGATGAGAGTAAGGAATTAGGGGATGATAGGAAGGCTAAGGCTAGCGAAATAGAAGAAGTAGAGGAGGAGGATTACTTCAATAGGTTACCCACTAAGGAAGAGCGAGCATATCATAAGAATCTATTCGATGACTCCGAGACCCCATACATCCTAGGTAACCCAATTTTCAGGGTGGGCGATCCATCTAATCTAAACATACCATGTAACATCGGGCATTTGCATATTTGGAAAGCGTACATTGACCCTAGATCACCCATTAACATCATGACTAGAGCTCAATACAAGTTGATAATGAAAAGTCAACTAAGGTATAGAGTGTTTCCCGATAAGGGATGGATTAGTAACTTCACGGGAAGAGTTAGAGGATTACCGGTTTATGTAGGAAACTTTACCTATGTCACCGACTTTGTGATTGTAGAAGATATCCGCCCAATAATCGATGCAAGTGTGACCCAAGTAGTCTTAGGCAAACCATTTATCGAGGTCTCTAGAATGACTCATGAACCTTCCTTAGGGATAGTCACATTTAAGGATGAGACCGATGCGCTGAACTACCAAATGCCATATAAGATAGAGCAATACCAACACTTGTCAAACGTTGAGAAGGAGCTCAAACAAGCGGTTTACTATAGGAATGATGAGGATAGACGTAGGGGAGTAGACTATGTCATGAAAAGGATTTTCGGTTTCTATAAGGATTTTTTGAACTTAGGGCCCGAATACAAAACCGGAAAAGAGGATGACTTAGGAACCGAGACCAACGACGAAGTCACGTAACGTACGGTGACTTTGAGTCTAGCTACAAGACTCGTAAATAAAGAAAAGCGCTTCTTGGGAGGCAACCCATGTTTTGTTTGTTTTTGTGTGTTTATTTGTTTCCGTATCTAAGTTATATTTCTTGTTATTGATTCATGCTTCAAACTAAATTATGAAAATGCTTTATTTTGTTTTTAACTTCGTCTTAACTACATATAAAGGTATTTTGCAAAAGCTAAGTGTAAGGGAAATCCAAATCGTTTTATGAAGAACGAATGAACATGAATCCTAACAATGAAATTAACTTACATATTAGTATTTGTTAGAGTCAAATGCTTGTATCGAGTCATAATGAATTTTTGCAGGAATTCCAGGAAGTAAGATCTAGTTTTTCCAGAATTTTTCCCGGATGCTTAACATGAGAATTCTGTCAGAACTTTCTGACGGCGTCAGGGTTAACACCTGAAGGCGTCAGGCTATAATTTTCTGTAATTTTTGAAAGTTTTATATTTTTCCGGAAACCTAAAAAGTTTTGTCAATTCTTTAACTTATAATCTCCAGGAATTCTGCAATATATTCATTCCACAAGCATTATATCTTATTATGTAGATTTTACCGCCGATTTTAAGCGAGGTTGGCCTTTATCTTTTTCAAGTTAACAGGTTATTTTGGACAAGAAGACGTTTATTATTTCGGAAGGCAAGCTTTGAACGTTCGTCTATCTTGAAAGAAGATCTAACCATGTTGCATCACTATCCACAACAAACGATTCAGGGGAGTATTTGATTTCATTCTTTCATTTTATTTACTTTTACGTCTTTTATTTGAACATTGGGGACAATGTTCGGTTTAAGTGTAAGGGGGTAAATGAAAGCACCGTTGAGAATATACCTATGCTTGATGTTTTGCTTTGTTTGATAGTAAATTTGTAATAAAACCAAGAGAAATGTTTGTTAGGGCAATTTTAGCGCCAATTTAAATTTTTTTTCAACATTTAGAAGTGAAACCTTGATCTTAATGAGCGTCTCATGGATAGGAAATTGTATGACTAGCACGAAACCGTACCACTAAAAAATTTTCCACCCCAAATATGTGAGGTTCGCCCCTAGAATTGGTAGGAAAAGCATCCATCTTTGGTGCTATGATGTGAGTACCGGTAGTATTTTGATTCTAGAACTTGCGTTAGGACCATCTCAAATCCACGAGTGAGACTACATTCGTGTAGTTAAGATTTACTACATGATAAGAGGCATTAGGATTAACCCATTGTTTTACACCCGTATATTTGTTATAATTACATTGACTTCATTGGTCAAGTAATTCTCCCACACCCTTTGCGTTGTATCCATTTTTGGTACAGGATACCCCTAGTACACCCTTCCGAGCCTATCCTTTCGTTTCGACCTTTGAGCATCTTACTCAAAGTGAGAATTTGGTTACACCCCACTAAATGTACACCCAAATCGCCTTAGCCTACCTTGTATGCACCCACCTTTGGTGCATTATTGTGAAAACATTTGTTAAACGCTTAGTTAATTATCCGGTCAATTACATGGTTGCTAAGTTAAGTCATATCCTTGTACATATTGTTTTGGGACGATTGGGACTCATGGGTAAAGTACTAGTGTAATGGAGTAATGGGGAAGAACAACATTATTACCCCCATACGTACTAAATATTTAAAAAGTACTCCAAGTTTTTCGATTATCTTAATTCGTGTCATTAGAATAGTGATTGTAAAGTTATGTAAAGATTAAAGTGTAAGGGGAATGCAAATCCCCTATGATGTATTATTTTGGATGGTAGGGCAACAATGTATATATAAAAAAAAATTGAAAAATCAAGAAAAATACAAAAAAATATAAAAAAAAAGAAAGAAGAAAAACATACGGACTACCATCCCGTTTCCTTTTATGTCCCTTTTTAGTTTTGTTATTTCATTTTTAGACTAAGATTGAGTCGAGTCTTGACTTAAGCAACGATGTAGAGTGCATGTATTTGATCATGATAATTAACTCGCCACCACTAAATACCCCTTATTCCAACCAAACCGTGTTATCATATCCCTACACCTTACGTTACAACCCTTTGGAAAGACCTCTTTGATAGTTTATCTTAGGTGCTTACGCCTAGTGGAGGAGTAATTGATCCTCTCCCAAGCCTATGGTAATCTATTTGCTATGACAGGTAGTAAGTGTTATTTTCCGTTTCCATTTATGAGATATAAACTTTATGACATTTGAGAGATGTGAGAATCCAAACACTATTTGTGAGGTGCTAGTGTATGATTTCCGTGCTTGTTATGATTAGGGTCGAATAACTATTTGTTGTAATTACTTATATATTCGTGTTAAATGACCCCTAACTCATATTTTGATTGGAATAAAAGCTCATTTGCTTGAGGACAAGCAAATCTCAAGTGTAAGGGTATTTGATGAGACGAAGAGTGTTACGCTTTTAGGGGGTCATTTAATCCCTAATTCGTATAAATGTGATCAAATATTGCCCTAAATCGTTCCTTTTGTCATTTTAGGTACTTTTAAGAGGAATTCTGGAAAACATGCATATTCGGACGTTTTTGGAGCATAAAAGTGAAGAAAACGACAAAGTCTCAAAAGATGAAGATTTACAACCTGACGGCGTCAGAAGTCACAAGGTGACGCCGTCAGAAAGTCTTGACAAAAGAGTGGAAATCAATTATTAAATGACGGGCCAGAGAAAATTTGGGATTTAACACCTGACGCCGTCAGGTGTTAGGAAAAGTAGGCCGTCAGGTTATAAATTAAGGAGTGATGGCCCAGAAGGTTTTATAAGGTGACGGCGTCAGAAGTGGATCTAGGCCATCCGAGAGACCTAATGGCGGCGAGCTGACGGCGTCAGCCCTTATAACCTGACGCCGTCAGAGTGTAAATCTATATATAGTTTTCTAATATTCATTCATTGGGTGGAACTTTGTGGAGAACTTTTAGGGCAAACCCTAAAGACGAATTTCCTGTACTTTTTAGGGTTTCCAACCCTTGGAACCCTCATGCTTAATTAAAGATAAGTCTTCACATTAATTCAATCAATATGTCTATGTGTTGGTTGATTATCTCTTTTGCTTGTCTTTTAATTAACATGTGTAGCTAAATTCTCTAGTGTTTGCTTAGATCTAATGAAACCTAACTATTAATTATTG
>LBNU01038496.1:5101-15630 GCA_014162995.1 Artemisia annua | reverse complement strand
GATACCACAATTGCTGTCAACCCCAATGCAACAAAAAGAATCAACATTCTACATCCACAGGAAAATATTATTGGTGATCCTCAAGATCCTGTTAGAACTAGAAGCTCAGTGAAGCAAACTAAGTATGGAGAAGTTGCTTTCATTTCCTATGTCTCAAATCAACAAAGAGACAATCACACAGACTTTCACCATTGTCTGTTTGCTTGTTTCCTTTCTCAAATGGAACCAACCAGTGTCCCACAAGCTCTTGCAGATCCAAGTTGGCTTGAAGCAATGCAAGATGAGATGCTGCAGTTCAAGAATCAGCAAGTTTGGATATTGGTTCCTCTACCAGATGGGAAGTATGCCATTGGGACAAAATGGATTTTGAAGAATAAAAGGGATGCAAGGGGTATAGTGGTAAAAAAAAAGCAAGGTTGGTAGATCAGGGGTTCAGGCAGGAAGAAGGGATAGATTATGATGAGGTTTTTGCACCAGTTGCTAGGGTAGAGGCCATTAGGATTTTCTTGGCCTATGCATCTTATATGGGATTTATGGTTTATCAGATGGATGTGAAAGGTGCATTCTTATATGGTGAGATTGAAGAAGAAGTCTATGTCACTCAACCCTAAGGTTTTGAAGACCCAGATCATCCTGAGTATGTTTATAAGGTTGTCAAAGCTCTTTATGGCCTCCATCAGGCACCAAGAGCTTTGTATGCTAGACTCTCAGCATTTCTGCTGAAGCATGGCTACAGAAGAGGTGCTATTGACAAAACACTCTTTCTTAAGAAGAATTCCAGGGATATTATACTTGTGCAAGTTTATGTGGATGACATCATCTTTGGCTCCACTAATGAAGCTTGGTGCAGGGAATTTGAGAATTTAATGAAGGGTGAGTTTTAGATGAGTGCCATGGGGGAGCTTACTTTCTTTTTGGGTCTACAAGTTAAGCAGAAACCAGATGGTATATTTATTAGTCAAGATAAATATGTGAGGGACATTTTGAAGAAGTTTGGCATGGAAAATATCAGAACTGCCACTACACCTTATGAAGCTCCTAAACCAAAGAACAACATTGAACCAGATCCTGCTGTGAATGTTCACCTATACAGATCCATGATTGGTTCATTGATGTATTTAACAGCTTCAAGGCCAGACATTACATTTGCTGTGAGTGCTTATTCAAGGCATCAAGTCACACCACTTACTTCTCACTTGAATGCAGTCAAGAAGATCTTCAAGTACCTTAAAGGCCAACCTAACCTAGGTCTTTGGTACCCAAAAGAGTCCCCTTTCAAGTTGGAAGCATATAGTGATAGTGATTATGCTGGTGCAAATTTGGATAGAAGGTCCACAACTGGAGGTTGTCAATTTCTTGGAAGAAGATTGATTTCTTGGCAATGCAAGAAACAAACTATAGTTGCTACCTCATCTACTGAAGCAGAATATGTTGCTGCTGCCAATTGTTGTGGGCAGGTACTTTGGATACAAAATCAGTTGCTGGATTATGGGTTTAATTTCATGAACACCACAATCTTTATTGATAATCAAAGTACCATATGCATTGTTAAAAATCCAGTTTTTCACAATAGAACAAAGCATATTGAGATTAGGCACCACTTTATAAGAGATGCATATGAAAAACATTTGATAAAGGTGGTTAAGATTCACACAGATAATAATGTGGCAGATTTATTGACTAAAGCATTTGATGGACCTAGATTTCAACATTTAGTTGTCCACATTGGGATGTCTAACCCTTGAATGCAAAGTTTGAGGGGAGGCATAAGCCTCAGGGGAGGATTATACTTGGAAACTTTGTAGATTGATCATTATTGTAGATTTTGTACATTTTAGGTTACTAACACTAACCATCTAATGTGTTTTTTAGCATATTAGTTTGTTTGTTTGGTTTGCTACTATGTGTCTGTTTTACAGAATACAGGTCTGTGTAGTTGCTGGTTTGGATTGTTTGGAACAAGGTCTTGTAACTTAAAGTTTGTTTCTTCTGAAGAAGTTATTGTTTCTAATGAAGAAGGACAAAAGTGATGTTCATTGTTTCTACTGAAGTAAATACAACTGATTATCTCTGTTTCTACTGAAGTGGAATACAAGTGATGCTTATTACTTCTACTGAAGAGAAAGACAAGAAATGTTGTGAAATACTAATTCAAGTTTTTCATTCATTCAAGAAACAAGTTACAGATTACAAACAACTTCAAAAGTAAATAAAGACCATTCCTATACATATTCAACTACACAAATCCTAAAATTCTATCATTCATATTGCAAAAGCCTGGTGGATATGCATGTCCAGCACGATGAAGAAGCTGAAGGTGAAATGGAAGGATGGATTGATGAAAACGTTGATGATGCTCAAGAACCTATGTTTGGTCCCTGGCAACATCATACTATCTAAATTTGGTCTCTGACAACATCACACAGTCTTCTACTCCATTTTCCCTTTCCCCTTTTTCATCATCTCTGCCTTCTTGCCCTTTCCCTTGGGTCCATGGTATGTAGCACCAGATCTTGGAGCAGGAAGACCAATCACTACTTCTCTTGATTTTGGAAGTGGAGGGTTAGATTTCCTTGACCATGGCAAAGACAAGGGTTGTAAAGATGGATTGGCCCTTCTGGTCCTTGTTCGAGAGCAAGAAGAAGCCAATTGGATGGACGAAGAAGAGGGTGGTAACTGATTTCCTTTGGGATTATGAGGAGGAAGGAAAGATGGGTCTTCATTTTCAGAAGATTCCTCATCAGAGGTTAAAGGTAAAGGAACATTGAGGTCATGCCTCTTTTTGCGAGCCTCTTCCTTGGTTTGCCAAGGTTTCTCAGGGCATCCGGGTGGAAAATAATTACCCCACCCATTGCTCTCTGAAGATGATGATGAATCGGAAGATATCTCAATAGGATTCATATTTGGAAAATATTTGGGATGGTAATTGGGAGGTTATTGAGAAATTAGGTTTGTTGATAATTGGGGAAAAATGATAACTGTATCGAGTGATTTGGGGTTATTTTATAGGCAAAGTCAAGGATTGATGGTAATTAATGCGAGTTCGGTGGCACAAGAAAACTCAAGATATTTACTTATGATATTTTTACACTTGCATTGATTCTGCTGATTGACTGTTGATCAGCAGATTGACCATTGATTCTGCTGAAGGTTTGTTTTTGAAAGTTATTTTACACGTCAGATATGGTCAACAAATTGTTCCGATATTCTTGGCCACGATTGGGTAACTTCCTTTTATAACCTAATTCGAATCACTTTACCCAAAATAACTCATTCCCAAATTGATTAAGTCGTAACCTCTCCTCACAAAATCTTCACATGGCATCTCTTCAAGTCAAGAAGGATCATAACAAGGTTGCTTTTCTGACTAAGACAAAAGGCCATGAGCAATATGATCCAATGGTAGAGTTTTTGTAGAGTTCCAAGATTCATTATGCTCTAACACATTCGCCAAATGTGATATATGAATCGTTGGTGAAACAATTTTGGGCAACTGCTGCTAAGAGGTATGACACAGAGATTGTAGCAACAATTGAAGGAACAGAGTATGTGGTGACTGAATCACTGATTAGGACACAGCTACGTTTGAATGATGAAGGAGGTGTTTACCATACCAACACTGAAGAAATACTTGCTGGTTTAAGAGATGTTGGCTACCAGAGTACTGCAACAGACATGTGGCACAAGAATCAGTTTTGTCCAATGTGGAGATTTTTGGTGCACACATTGCTTCAGTGTATCAGCAACAAGTCAGGTGGATGGGATCAGTTTTCTGCCCAATTGGGTTGTGGTATAGTATGTCTTTCAAAGGGTTTGACTTATAATTTTTCTAAGTTTATCTTTGATAATATGATTGAAAATATTCAAAGGAAAATGCATAAGTTTTTAATGTACCCTAGGTTCTTACAGATTATATGACATAACAACCCAAGAGAAAACCTTTTGCCCCATAGGAGCACTTATAAAGAAAGTTTTTGCTTCTATGAGAACTAATTATGAAGGGGCATTTCACCCTTTATTGCCAGCTATGTTGCCACAAGGCAATAATGAGGCTAGTGAGGGTGATAATGCTGATGCTCCTCCCTCTCCACATCCTGCTGATGATGGAAATCCATCATCTCCAAGTGTTGCTGCTGATGGTAATCCATCAGTTGCCACTGATGAGGGCCCTTCCATTACTGCTGAAGCATCCAATGCTTCTCCTGACCAGCCTCCACCATCCCCTAGTTCACCCAGGCATCACACACCACCTATCTCTATTGCTCCTGATGAGCAAGTTCATGAGGATGAAGAGATCCTTCAGTCTCTTGGTACACAAGTACCTTTACCTTTTGAACCTGAGATTACTAGACTGCCCACACCTAGTCCTGAAAGAGAGCCTTTTAATGATAGCATTCCTACATTTGAGCATGTTTCTCCTGAAAGGCCCAATGATGCTCCCATTACCACTGAGCAATATGCTGGTGGAGCTGAGGAGCCTATTACTCTCACAATTGCATATGAATTGCTTAACAGGAACAATAAAGAAGTTGCAGAGTTGAGAAAGGAGCTTGTAGATACCAAATCTTCTCTTGGTGCTGAAATTGAAGCTTTGAAGAATAAGGTTCAGGGGCTAGAAGCATAACTTGGGAAGAAAAGGGAAAGCAACTTGGTGGTTTCTTCTGATGAAGAACAAGAGGGAAGGCAAATGGACTCTCTTAGATTGTTGGCTGATGTAGCTCAAATGGCTGATGTTCCTTCTTCTAAAGCTGTTGAATCTTCAAAGCAAAAGAAGACTATTCAGTTTCAAAGGAAAAGGAGGAGACAGTATTTGAACAAGGCATCCTTGGAGTACACAGTGCTGTTGTTAATGATGAAGTTGAAAAAGAGGTACCAATGGTGAATATTGCCTCTTAAATAAGACAAGAAGCTTCAGTGCCAGCACAAACTACAGAAGATCCTTCAATAGTATGTATTGATGGGAGAAATGTTGTGTTGGATTCTCACATTGCTGGTTCCTCTGCTCAAGTTGAAGATTCTTCTCCAAAATGTTTATCCTGATGCATCTGCTGATGTTCCAATTGTGGATATCTCTCATGATGATTCTTCTGATGAGATATCTCCAAGTGTTCCTGATGTGGATCTTACTGGCAAGGGAAAAGATATTTTTGTTGAAGAAGATCTTGATCAAGATTGTGTGACTGATAAGGAAAGAGCTGAGCAGGCCAGGATGTTGCAAGAGTATGAAGATCAAATGAAGAATAAGGCATTATTACAAAAGTTTATAACTCAATTTACTTCAGATTTGCCTCCTGAAAGACAAAGAGAATTGGATGCACAATCAATCCATTTTACTGATGAGCAGTGGGATTCTTACACTATGCAAGCTGCTTCCAATCCCACTCTAGCTCAAAGTATTCTAGGAGCTGATTTTGATAGATAATAATTTTGCTGCACAAATGGTGGCCCTTGGACAACAAAAGAAAAAGGATGCAGCTGATAAGAGAAAAGCTATTGCAGCTCAAAAGGCTAAAGCAAAGAGAGATAAACCTCTTACCCAAGCACAGCAAAGAAATATGATGAGAGAATTTGTGAAGAATCAGAGTAGTGCCCTGTATAATCATACTTGGACTAAGAAGCAAGTCTGGTCATTCTCAGATGAATAACTAATCTTTCATTATAATAGAATCAGGACTAGATTGCATCATGATGGCCTTCTTGCTCCTAAACTTGCTGCTACTCTGTCTTCCATTGGTAAAGAATCCTCTTCTCAGACATTAAAGCAGGATGAAATTGAAGCTGCTACTGTATCTGCTGCCTCTTTATCTCCAGCTGCTGATAATGTTTCCATTGCTGCTGATACAACTACTGCTGTTGCTTCATCTGTTCTTGACAAAGGTAAAGCAAAGGTTGTAGAAGAAGATATTCCTTCTAAGAAGTGAACTAGAAGACAAATGGAGGAAGATAGATTGGGTGAAGAAGCTGCAAAACTCTTGCATGATGATCAAAAAGCTGATTTGGCAAGAATTCATGAGATCAAAGTAAAAGAAGTTGAGCTTGCTGCTGCTAGGGATGCACAACTTAGGATGCAGATGGATGATAATGTAGCTGCTGGAGTATCTGCTGATGTTCCATTGGTTAATACTTCAGTGGAAACACCTGAGTCAGCAGATGTCTCTGCTATTGAATCTTCTTCTCATCATTCTATATATATTCCTGGTAGAAGGGCTAAAAGAATGGCAAAGATGAAAATCTCATCTTCTTCTGTACATAGGGAAGTAGATCTAGATGCTGATGAATCTTCATTTATTAGAGAAGGATCTCCTGATGATTGGCCAGAGGGTATTAGAGATGTGTTGGTTCACTGGGAACTGTCTTCTAATGGACAGATTAATACCATTTATAGGCTTGATGGAACATCTTTATCTTTTACCTTTCTGCAAGAAATTTTACATCTAGTGGATCATCAAGACTTGCTGACTCTCTATGATTTGGTTATGAAGTATTATGCTTCTCATACTTCTACATTTGCTGGATTATATCTTTTGGGTGATCTTAGGGTACTTATGGATTCTACTTCTCCTAATGTGTGACAACCCGCAAAATTCCTCCCAAGTTCGATTTGGAGAAAAGATCATTTATTTTGAGTTTGGTATTATTCCTGAGAAACTAAGGGTATTTATATTCATTTTTATCGGAAATATTGTTTTGAACGCGTTGGTGTAATTCCCGTGTCATGAATTTATCGTTTACTAGCCGAAACGAGCCCCGAACCTCATTTCGAGAAAGTTTACAAAAATTACAAAATACTCCCTGCAGTTTACTTTCCCCACCGCCCCTTAACTTTTTATAATTACTGAATGGCCCCTTGACTTGCTAAACCTAAACCCTCCCTATATAAGCTCACTTATACTCATTCTAGGGTTAATTAACACCCTCCCTCTCTCTTGCAGCCGACAACCACACCCTTCTCTCTCTTATTTTCCGGCGACAAAATCCGGCCAAAACACCACCACCACCGCGAGTGGTATCACACCTCCACCACCATCATACGCATCTCTTCGCCCTCTTCCTTTAGATATAAAGCACGCGCCGTGTACCCCACGATAACATCTTTTTCATTCGAGTTTCAGTCTCGAATCACCATGCGTCTTCATCCTTTTCTTGTTTTCTTGATTACTCGAAGAACAAAATAATTTATCTCGCTATTACGAGGTTGTTTGTGTCTTGATATGAATCAAAACCTTAGGGTTTCGAGGGTTCGTTGCTACGGTTTAGTGTGAAGGTCACGAATAGGGTTTATGTTGGAGTTTAATCGTGTTGCTGCTCGTAGTCTCAGATGGATTCATGTTTGGTTTGAGTTGTACTCGAAAGACACCACCACCGCTATCTTGACACCTCTTCGCCTCCCGTCTCTCTATCACCTGTTGTTCTCGATTTGGTAAATCGTTAAACCTGTCCTATCTTTCTTATTTTATTTATCATCAATCTAGATATATTGTCAAGCTTTCGTGGATAAAAATATGAATATAAAATGAGGATAGAAACTTGTGGTTCAGAACTGGATTTAAAAACATTGTTTAAAATCTTGTTTGGATTGAACTCGTGTGGTAAGAAAATATTTAACAGGTGTTTGTGGTGAGTTTTGTATACATGGTCGAGTTATGTTGTCTTTTGGGATACTTGGTCTCGGTTTAGTGTACCCACATGGGGTGCGTCATGTCGTTTGTCTCGGTCTAGCAGTTACACCACAAGAGTGGAGCTCGATATGTTGTTACTATTGTTGACTTACCAAGTCCACCCAAGAGGGTATCTATTTCATCCTCAGATAACTAATAAAATCAACTAAGAAGTGCGTCTTGTTGTATTTTTAGACGAGCCTCAAGCTCACTACCTTAAAAGGATGCGTTTGGTTTGTGACTAAGCACGGGCCTAAGTCCAGGAAAAACTTAAGGGTGTATTGAGTTTTAGCAAAGAGGTTTAGAGTTGTTTGGTTATAAAAGGTTGTGTCAAAATACGTTTGAGTAACAGGTATTGCTTGATTTTGACAAGGTATATTGTGGTAAGTTTCGGATAAGCTTTTGGGACTTGACACTTAATATCGTATAATACATAATGGGTTAAATATTGATTTTACTTGGACTATTAGAAAATCTCTTAATATATTGGACTATATTAGATTGATTACGTTTGGACAATTATTGGATTTATTGGACATTGGACGTTGGACGATATGGACTTATTGGACTTGAAACGAATACAATATATTAGACTCATAACGAATTTAATATATTTGATTCGCAACGAATACCCAATAAGTAAATAATGTCTACTAATCAACGAATACACTTTATAGTTTTCTATTAAATTGTCGGGAAATGTTGTTTTGGAGAATTGAGTTTATTTAAAGTCTATTGACTTGGAAAGGTTATATAAATGGATGCGTCATGCCGGAATTTATAAACTTTTCTAAACTTACATTTTTATTTCCAAACTTACATTTTCATTTCTAAACCTTTTTAAGATTACTTTTATAAAACCCTACAAAGAATTCAAAATGAATAGTTTTATTTAATCTTTAAAACTCTTTCATATTAGAATTATTAACTCGTGATTTCCTTATAAAACATATTGGACTATTTTAAACTATTTGGGAATTATGGGGTAAATACCGAAACTTACCAATTGACCTATTTTATATTAAATAGTTAATAGTCATCATTTTTTAGATTTTCTTTGATTAACTCGAGTTGTTAGTATTTCTTGATCTTGATAAGGTCGTTTCCTTTGGCATGAGTTTGGTTAGTATCTATCGACTATGTCGGTATCTCTTCCTCTTTGGCGTGAGTTGAATGTTGATGTCCTTATTATTTTGGCGTGAGTTCTATCTTGGAGTTTATGTCTTCTTACCACACCACATGAAACATAAAGCTTTCTTACGAAACATTGATACTTAACTTTTTACAAGTAATGATTTGAGTAATCCACGAAAACTATGACACATTGTCTTTTATGGACTTTATTATTGTACGAGCTATATTTTGAGATAATCGTATGCGTATTAGGATGTACCCTCGTGTTCGTACTACTTGGTGCCGTCGTGCCCATCTTTTGGATACCATTGTGATTAGCTCTAGATGCCAAGTTTTGTCGGTCGTGATTCTTGCATTGCTGTGGCTAAGGTGAGTTCATAGCCCCCTTCCTTTTAAACAAGTTTTCATAACTATTTTTGGGGGAGAATACATGCTCTTTTAACTAAACTCAATGATTGTTTATCTGATTACGTGAACGGTTTGATTAAGATTTGATTGATTAAGATTTGATTGATTGATAGATTTGATTGATTGATTGATTGATTGATTGATTTACCGATATACTTGATTTGGATATTCGAATGCGTTATGTGTTTACCTGGTTTATACATGAGAGCTTCCTAGCTCAAACCATTTTTCTTGGACCTGCTACTACTTGGTTTTGCTACATGTGTTGGCTAGATAAGGTTAGACGGAAGTAGAGTTGACCTAGAGCTAGGGCGCTTTGACCCTAGTTTGGAATAGACTCTGCTGCGGCCTAGATCCGGGGCAGTAACGGGTGGTTCCTTGCTGTGACCTGGCTAGTGACCGTTGAGAGGCCTGCTCACTTTGACCCTTCATCTTCCCTAAGATGATAAATTATTGATTGAGATTGAGATTGAGTTTGAGATTGTGATTGTGATGTCTATACCTGCCTCTAATCACATATAGCACTAAACTCTTCAGGTCCACAACTGTTTTTATAACTTAAACTCTATGGACTCACCAGCGTAAGCTGACCTTTATTGTGTATTCTCAGGTCTAAGGCGATAGCTCACTATTTGAAGGCGTTTGGCAAGGGGCATGGTCATAGGCGACTCTGATGAACATTTGAGACCGCTTCAATTATTTTATGGGCCTATTTCCGCACTATTTTTATATCATGTAAACTATATGCTTTACATAACAGTTTTTATTCTAAATAAAAGAAATAAAAACCATTCTTTGTTCCTTGTGTTGTGATACTGATTTCGTAGCACCCCAAGGCATGTATGCTTCCGCTAGACCCGAATTTTGGGGGTGTTACATATTGGTATCAGAGCCAGGTTATAGAGAACTGGGTAATTTTTAAACCTAGACTATAACCACTTTTGTGAAAACTAAACCCTATGACCGCTACGTGCTTGCCTGCCAAGTCGATGCCTCGCATAAGATTTTGTTTGAGGATGTAGTTGATTAGATAACTGAGAATACATTGGATAAGATATTGAATGATATGATTGACGATAAGTTGATGAGATATTTGATGGTATTTGTGATGAAATGTTTATGATATAATTGATGAGTTTGAGGATATAATCATTTTAGTGTGTGCCTTACTTTTGGATATTTCATATCCGTCTATTTTAGCTATTCACCATGAGCATTTCCATATGCTTATGCAAGTACCGCATCTATCACTGAGTTACGCTATTTCCTTGCGTAATCTCATTACCGAATGTTGATTTTGCACACTAGTCGTAGTATTGGGAATGATTT
>LBNU01038495.1:4423-34258 GCA_014162995.1 Artemisia annua | reverse complement strand
ACAAGCCTTGCCTTGTTCCTGATGACAATGCCTCTTTCATCCTTCTTGTTTCTGAAAACCCATTTTGTACCTATTACCTTGTTGCCAGAGGGTAAATCACAGAGCACCCAAACCTTTTGAATTTTAAATTGGAGCAACTCTTCTTGCATTGCTTCCACCTAACTTTCATCTTCAAGAGCTTTGAATACATTCTTTGGTTCCATTTGTGACAGAAAACACATGAAGAGACATTCATTCTTTTCCTCAAGAAGAAATAAACTTAAGGGTCAACCTAAACAAAGTTCAACTAGGGAAAGTCCTGAAACATCAGAGAAACATGGTAATGATAATGTTAAGAGTTCTACTAAATCTTTTCAAAAACCAGCAGTACCTTATCAAAAGACTGCTAATCATTCAGCAGTACCTTCACAAAAAACTTTTCAAAATACTGCTGATTTTAGAAACTCTTCCCATTTTTCATCTAGAGGTCACTCAGGTATTGGCTATTATCATAATAGAAAAGGATTTGGGTCCATGAATCAGAAGCTATGTTTTGTTTGTTATAGTCCTACTCATCTGATCAAAGATTGTAACTTACATTGAGAGTACCATGAATATCAGTGATGAAACCATGAATCAGAAGCTATGTTTTGTTTGTTATAGTACACATGAAGAGACATTCATTCTTTTCCTCATGATCTTTGGATTCATAAATTTCAGTGATGAAACCATGAATATCAGGCAATTGAGATTGCCTTCTTGTCTTGACTCCTGATTGAACATCTCCAATCACATTCTCAAGAGGATGTGATTTATGAATTGTAGTTTGGGGAGTTTGAGGAATTGTAATCTCTGTTGGCATATTAGAGATTTCAACATCATTGGCTTGAGCTTCCACATTAACTGGAGTTGGAGTTTCCACTTCTATTGCTGCAGTGGAATCTTTTGGCATAACAGTGGAATCTGAATTCCCACTGCTTTCAGGATTTTCAACATCATTACTACTAGGATCCTGAGCAGCTCCAGTCTTTGCAACATCATTTGCATCTGTATAGTCCCACATAGGTAGTATGAATTCATCTTGATCCTCCTCTTGATCCTTGCTTGGTTCATCATAATCAACAAACTCTTCTGAACCTGCAAAATCATAAGTAGATGTACCTGTAGAGATAGGCACATAATTCATAGTATTGGTTAGAGTATCAAGATCAAATAGCTTCTCTGGACCATATCCCTGTTTGTTCACTTTGTTTTCTAGGAACTCAACATGCAAATTTTCCTCTATCTTTTGGGTTCTAAGGTTGAATACTCTAAAGGCTTTGCTAACCATAGAATACCCAACAAGATACCCTTCATCAGACTTCTCTTCAAATTTACCCAGATGATCAATGGTATTGAGAATAGTAACATGACATCCAAATGGTCTCATGAAATCTAGAATAGGGGGTCTCCCTCTAAATAACTCATAAGGTGTCTTATTCTTTGTTTTCACTACTAAAACCCTGTTTTGTACATAACAAGCAGTGTTAACTGCTTCAGCCCAAAAAGTGATTGGCAATTTTGAATCTGCCAACATGGTTCTAGCAGCCTCTATTAGTGTTCTATTCCTCCTCTCAGCAACACCATTTTGTTGAGGAGTTCTAGCTACACTAAACTCTCTCTTAATACCCTTATCTCTGCAAAAATCATCCATAACTCTATTCTTAAACTCTGTCCCATTGTCACACCTAATGACTTTAACTTTCATATCATTTTGGTTTTCCACTTCTGTGATAAAGACCTTAAGAATGCTAGTAGTTTCATCCTTAGTTTTAAGAAAGAAAACCCATGTGAACCTACTAAAGTCATCAGTCACAACAAGACAATATTTCTTGAGATTAATGCTGCTCACAGATGTAGGACCAAACAAGTCCATATGTAACATTTGAAGTGGGTGAGCAATAGAGTTAACCAACTTAGACCTGCAAGAAGCTCTGTGTTGTTTCCCTTTAAGACAAGCAACACAGGTTTGATCATTTTCAAATCTTTTCTGAGGCAAGCCTCTTACCAAACCATCTTTAACAATCTTATTAATGGTTTTGAAATTAATATGACCAAGTCTTCTATGCCATAGCATGGATTCATCCACTGTGGCCTTTGCAAGCAAGCAAGTATAATCATTTTTAGCAACAATGTTGTTCATATCAAAGCTATATAAATTGCCTTTTCTAGGGATTTTAAGAAGAATCTGACTCTCATCAGGCATCTTGAAATCCTTAGAAAGGACATAGCACATTTCTTCAGTAAAAAGAACATTGTTTTTCTTGTCACACATCTGTGACACACTAAAAAGATTATACTTAAGCTCTTTCACATAGTACACAGGTTCAAAATCCAAGTTACCAGTTTTAATAACACCTTTACCAGTAACTTTACCATTAACTCCTCCTCCAAAGCTGACATTTTGTCCATCAAAAGATTCAAAGTTTGATAAATAGGACAAGTTGCCAGTCATGTGCCTTGAACATCCACTATCTGAAATTCCTTGATCTGACCTTTTTGCCCTTGGATGTTTCTGCACATAAAAAGAAAGAAGTTAGTTTCTTTTGGAGACCCAAGCCATGATTGACTTGGATCTGCCTCGTGTATCAATATAGTTAAATCTATCAAAGGTCATTGATACACCATTGGGATTGGTTGTAGTGTTTATTCCTTTAGGTTTCCATTCCCAACGTGCTGAGGCCTTCACAGCATTTCCCATGTTCCCCTTTTTCTTATTTACAACTCTGACAGTGGAAACTTTTGAAGGAGCAGTGGAAACTGCTTGTTTAGTTTTTGGTACCCACTGTTGTTTATGTTGAACCTTTTTGTTGTAATAAGAGATTTTACCTGTTTGTGCCGATTTAACAAAAGTAGTTTTTGGTTTTGCACTTGAAACAGGTGACTTATTAAAAGCAGTGTTAACAGTTTTAGCAGTGGAAAAACTTTGAAGTCCACTTTTCAAAAGTACTGCTCTTGGGATCATGTTGCTGTGAGAATTAGGGTGTGTTTTGCTTTGAAACTTGTTTGTGTTCACCCTATTTTTTTCATAAAATTCCCTTCTCCCACCATTAGAACCACACTTAGCATGTAAATGATCAAAACTACCACAAGTATAACATGCTTTGTTGTTCATCACAAAATCACTACCTAGTTGTTGAGATTTTACATGATTCCAACTCCTCTGGTTACCCCTAGGAGTTGATGACCTTTTTCTATACATCTCAGCATACTTTACAGTTTGTCTAGGTTTGTTAACATGTTTCCTAGCTTCTTCTGTAATAGTATTAACAACTTGTGGGATAGGTTTCTCAACACTGTTTTTAACATTTTCATCTATAACAGATGAATCACTAGCACTCTCAAAAACATCAGTGTCCTGCTTAACCTCTACCTCACTTTTAACAACTTTGGGAAGTCCATATTCAAGTTTAGGTTCTTGAAATTCTTCTAGACCAGTATGTGCTAAATCTATACCTGGAGGTGCTGGAACACCTCTAAGTGGTGGAGGTACAGTATTGTATCCCAAACTAGACTTAGCTTTACTAGTTATTTGGGCATCCCAAAATTTTTCAATAGACTTAGATTGATAAAACAAGGTGTCAACAGATAAATTTACATTTTCATTCACCTTTTTAAGTGTTTCAACCTCTTCTTTTAATGCCTCATTCACTGCTATCTTATGATCTAACTCTCTTTTAATAACAATCATATCATCACTAAATTTAGATTCATTTTCTCTATAGTGCTCAAGTTGTTTTTCTAACACAGATACGCCTCTCCTAAGATTTGACACATTATAATTAGCAGCAAACAACTCTGTTCTTTGACTCTCACAAAATTCATTAAGCCTTTCACATTCTCTAGTTGCCCTACATGTTTTAGAACAATTTTCAAAATTTTGTACCTCAGAGTCAGAGAAAGCCATGAGAGCATGTTCTGTAGCAATGAAACCAGCTTCTGTAGATTGCTCTTCATCAGCATCAGCCATGAAACTCCAATCATAGCTTACACCATCAATTGCCAACATTGCCTTTGGTTCTTCCACTGTTGGCTCTTTCTTCTGCTTATACCAAGTGGATCTGTTATCCTGCTTCCTTGGTCTTCTGCATTCCTTAGCCAAATGTCCCAACTTGTGACAATTGAAACACTCCACTTTCTTCTTATCAAATCCTGCAGTCTCACTTCCATTAATGTGGATTGGCTTGCCAGTCTTCTTGAAAAACTTCCTAGCCCTCATACTAAGAAGAGCTATTTGCCACTTTATGTCCATCTCTTCTAAGTCATCATCATCAATTTGCTCTATGTCTACATGAGTCAATATAGAGCCATTCACTTGAGTAGAGATGAATGCATAAAAGGTGGGATCACCTATACCAGCAGCCTTCTTCTTAGAACCTGCAGTGGTAACAAGAGCATTACCAGTGGAAACAGTTGAACCAACAGTGGCAAATTCATCATCACTATCAGCTTCACTTTCATCATTGTCAATTGAAGTTGACATCAATGCCAAGCTACTAGAGCTTGAACCTAGCTTTCCTGCCTTCTTTAACCTTTGCTCAATTAGCTTGAAATTATTATATAAGTCATTGAGCTTCATAGTTTCAATTTCAGGTTTCTTTTCCTAAACTGTAACATTAGTGTGAAACTCAGCAGGCAAACTTCTAAGAAACTTCAAGTTGAGGTCTTCCCTTTCCACCTCAATTCCAAACACAGTCAATTGAGTAACTAGTTTCTGTAGTTTGGTGAATATGCTGTCAAGAGATTCATTGCTTGAAGCAGAGAAATTTTCATAGCTTTGCTTCAACAATGTCTTTTGTGTCTTCTTAGTAGCATCATTGCCACCAAACACTGAACAGATCTCTTCAAAAAGTTCTTTTGCTGTTTTGAACTTTGTGAATGCTATTATTTGATCTTTTGGAAGAGTCATGAGCAATGAACTTCTGGCCTTTAGATCATTCTTTCTTTGGGTCCTTTCATCTGTTGTAGTAGGCACAGAAACTGTTATAACATCTTTGCCTCCAATCTTCTCAGTCTTTTGTTGAGGCTTGAAAGAATCACCATTTAAGATGATTTCCCACAAAGCATAATCTGACATGAGAAAATATTGCTCTATCATGATCCTCCACATCTCAAACTCATTAAGTTTGAGTTTGGGAAGTCTTGGAACAGAAGAGTTTGACTGATTGTTTTCCATCTCCATCTTTGAGTGAGTGAGTTAAGCTTCTTCTTGGATCTTCTAAATCAAAGTATCAGAACCTGGCTCTGATACCACTTGATGGATCTAAACACACACCTTATGTTGTTGATACTTTGAGTGATATTATTAAGCACGCGGAATTTACTTAACAACACTTAGAAGACAGTTTGTATGATGTATTGTGAGTGAGTATAGTTGTATGTAACACAAAGCTTTAATATTATTAATGATAATAATACGAGTGATCTTAGCTATCACTAGGGTTACACCTTGAAGCTCTCTAGAATAATTCGTACCTTAGACAATGACCTAGGATCTCCTTTTATAGAGCAAGGAGTCCTTTACAAGATAAGTATTAAGCTATCTAAATAGAATATACACAAGATCTATTATATACTTATCTATACACAAATACATCAGTTATCTAATAAGCAGTGGTAACTATATATATACTAACAGTGGTAATGAGTTTCCACTGCCAGTGCATTCTTTAGCAGTGTCTTCCACAAGCCTATCAGTGGTAACTGTTAGCTTTATTCCCAACACGATTGAAGTGCCCTGACTCCTAAAATGATTAATGCATATACTTCTGAATTATGATGGCCCGAACGGTGTTATGTTATAACTAAACCCTAATAACAACATAACTCAATAGTAGGGAGCTTCGTGTGAGGAATATTAACTTCTGAATTATGATGGCCCGAACGGTATTATGTTAATGACATAATACAATAGTAGGGAGCTTCATATGAGGAGTTATATACTTCTGAATTACGATGGCCCGAACGGTGTTATGTTATATATAAAAACCTTAAGAGTGATTAATTTAAGAAAACCTAGACTAAGACTTGACATACACACACCTACACTCAACCCAGGATACGTGAGTGAGTTGTCTAAACCCCTACTTAAATTAACTTAAGACCCAGGTGAGTTTTCATAGCCTCACACCTTTTAAACGCTTTCTAAATGCTTTACAAACCCTGTGAGGGGGATACTTGCTTTAAACCGAATACAAGTCTTTTTCTTTGGTTGTTGCACGAGTAAACTAACTGCCACCACTACATAACTAAAATTCATGAATCTAATCGTTTGGGATATTTTACCCACGCGAACGCGAGTATAGTTGATAGATCTATTGGAGTTTGACAACTGCCGTTGGCATTAACACCTCTCTGGGTGGTACCAATAAGTACTATGCTTGAACACACTGAAGAACTAACTTTGGCAAGTTATCCTTCCCATCCCCTCATGTTGGGTCTGCAGCCCATATGACCCGGATTGTTAACGTGTGGTTCATGAGCTTAGTGCAATATACCTTCTATCACTAAACTTTTCCACACATAGGGTTTTAGTTGAACCCTGTGGAACTTGTATTCACTAACTATCTATTTAAACCTATGACTCTCACTCAACTTACGTGTTGACTTTTAAGCATGTTATCCTAGGTAATTAGGCATTATAGGAACCCTGGCAAGGAGAAGTACTGGACATGAGAATGTCCAGAATAGTTATCATTCATCTGTTTTGCGTCTAAACCCGTATCTTAGGGACCTCTCTTTTGGTAAAAGCATATCTTTTACTGTAAAAACTCTGATGAATAAATGAATGATAACATCTTTTTCAAAAACGTCTCTTTTCGAGTCGTTTTCTATATCTTGTCTTTCCTTCCATGAAGTAATACCCCAAACACTTAATCCGCTGCGATCAGTGAAAAATGGGGGGTGTTACACTAAATATGTATAACAACCCACAAAATCTCACCAACATCATTTCTACTACAATACCTGTAGTAGGTATTTCCACAGGTAAATTTTTGCTTTTTACATGCATATCATTACATAAGTGACTCTCTAGACCTGCTCACGTATCCACACAAGCTAAATATCTTTACCCACACATCCCATAAACTCCTGGTATGTCAAGAATAGGATTAAAATAACATCATAATAAGTAATTCACAAATATAAAACACTAAACTCATCACAAAACCCTAATCCAACTCTAATTAAGCCCTAATCAGGCCTATATGTTAACAAAACCCTAATTGCTTATCTGAACTAGTTTGAAAGTTTTTAAGGCTTATGTATAAGTTACCTTAGTATCATTAGGATACCTTAGAACCCTTAGACCCTAGTACAACCCCTTAGAGCTTAGGTACAAGTCTCTTAAGCACAAAACCATAACTAGGGTATAACTTCCCGGAAACTAGGTCAAACCTTCCTAAACCTTTCCCATAAGCTACCACCACTTAGTATAAGCTCCTTAAGACTTAGGATTAGTCACTAAATACTCATAGGACCCTAACCTAGGCACTAAAACCTAAGCTATACCCTAATCACTCACTAAGCAAATTAAGCCTAGACTAAACATAACTTAACCCTAATCCTAAAACTAAGTACCTTAAGCACCTTAGACACCTCAAGCACCTAGCCTATAACCTTAGTCATGCTTAGCACACACCCTAGCACCTCCCTAGCAAGCACACAAGTAGGTGATGTACCTACTTGTCACCACCTTCCATCTGCGTCTTCATCACATCCACACAAACCCTAGACCGACCTATAGGCACCCTTAGTCACCATGGTAGCTTGTATTAGTCACAAGTAGCTGCAATGAGTCATCACCCCCCTCCTCGACACCTCCTTCTGCCCCTTTGCTTGCTTACCACTCCTAATGAGGGGTATAAATACCCCATGACCCCCATCACTTCAAACCATCCCATTATCTCTTCTATACCTCACACTTTCGGGTCCTAGTAGTCATACAAAAGTCCTAGTAGTCCTAGGAGTTGAGCACTAGAAGCCTTAGGCCTTGTCGAGTTCCATTTCTAGCCGAGAAAACCCTAAACCTAGATAAACCCCACGTTAAGCCCTAGCTTCTCAATTAAGCTTATATTTTTGCTTCTAATAGTTATATTACAGTACTAGGATAGTATTAGGATGCTTTAGACCCCTTGCCTAAGCCTTGATTACTAGAACTAGCTCATTTTCATTTTAAAACCCTAAAATAAATCGAATACATGTTTATATGCTATAGGTCTTTTTCATAAGCTATAAGCTAGTTTAGGCAACTTAGATAAGCTAATATTGGTTAACCATAAGCTAGGAAACTTAGTAGTTTCATGAAAATATAGTTTGCATGGAATTAGGACTAGTTTTGCAAAACTTTCCATGCATAGGGGTATATATGGTAATTTTCTAAAAATATTAAATCTAGGGACTATTTTTGACATTTCTTAGAAGTTATAAGTATAAGGACCCTTTTTGCAAAATTATATAACCTTAGGATAAAAAGTTAAAATGTTATAAACTTATATGGACTAGTTTTGCAAAAGTTATAAAGTTAAGGGGATAAATAGTAAATTCTGAAAAATTATAAGTCCAAGGGTTATTTGTGTCATTTCCTTAAAATATAGAGTATAGGGACTAAATATGTGAAGTTTAGATAGTTATAAACCTAGGTAATATAAGTATTATAAGTATAGGATAGATTTTGTAAATATATTAAACTTAAAGGGTATAAAATAAACTATTTTCATATATATAGCAAACCTATTTTTAGGTTAGAAGCATAACACAATACTAGGGAGCTTCATGTGAGGGGTATCATGTGGATATTTCATTTTGATGAGTTTTTTGGGTTTACGATTTAAAGTGCCCTGACTCCTCAAACGATTATATACATGGCCTCTGAATTATGATGGCCTGAACGGTGTTATGTTATAACCAAACTCTAATAACAATATAACTCAATAGTAAGGAACTTCGTGTGAGGAGTTATATACTTCTGAATTATGACGGGCCGAACAGTATGTTGGCAGCATAATACAATAGTAGGGAGCTTCATGTGAGGAGTTATACTTCTGAATTACGATGGCCTGAACGATGTTATATTATATCTAAGAATCCTAAGATAAATCACTTAATAAACTTAAAACAAAACAATTAGAGCTTGACATGCCTCCACAACAATAATAGACTTCAAGATACGTGAGTCAGTAGTCTAGACCTCTAGTCACATTGACATCAATCACATAGCCTTAAGCCCAAGTGAGTTTTCATAGCCTCACACCTTTTAAATGCTTTCTAAATGTTTTCCAAACCCTGTGAGGGGGATATATGCTACTTGCTTTAAAAATTGAATACAAGTCTTTTTCTTTGGTTGTTGCACGAGTGATACTATCTGCCACCATTACATAACTAAAATTCATGAGCCATAATAACTTGTGGGTTTTACACAAGTGAACGCGAGTATAGTTGATAGATTTATTGGAGTTTAACACCTCCCGTTGGTTTACCTCAGCCAGGTAACGAATAAGTACTATACTTGAAACTTCTAAGGATTAACTTTGGCAAGTTATCCTTCTTGTCCCCTCATGGNGCCACCATTACATAACTAAAATTCATGAGCCATAATAACTTGTGGGTTTTACACAAGTGAACGCGAGTATAGTTGATAGATTTATTGGAGTTTAACACCTCCCGTTGGTTTACCTCAGCCAGGTAACGAATAAGTACTATACTTGAAACTTCTAAGGATTAACTTTGGCAAGTTATCCTTCTTGTCCCCTCATGGGTGGGTCTGCAGCCCCCATGACCCTGACTGTTAACGTGCGGTTTCATGAGCTTAGTGGAACATACCCCACTGTTGATAATTGTGCATGCATCACAATTATCACTCGCACACACACACACACAACATTTTCCCTGATGGGTGTAACAATTGCCCAGGGAACTTGTATTCACCCACACCCTAAACCTATGAATCTCACTCAACCTTAGTGTTGAAACTTTTTAAGCATGTATTCTAGGTAACGAAGCTCTGTGGAAATTATGGCATGGAGTAGCACAAAGCTTGCAGGACTTTTCACTTAGTTATCATTCAACTTTCATAACAAACTTAGATTTTGCGGACCTCCTCTTATAAAACTCTGATGATTTTATTGAATGGTAACTCATTTTATAAAAACATCTCTTTTCGAGTCGTTTTCTATTACTGCATCTGTGATTCCATGAAGTAATACCCCATATCCAAATTCCGCTGCGATCTGTGAAAATGGAGGTGTTACAGATTGGTATCAGAGCATCAGTTGTAGAGAACAAGGTCAAAACCCAAACTACAACTATTTTTCCCGATACCTGAGAAAGTCCTTTGTGCCACTACACTCCTCAATGCCTTTTCCCAGAGCCATACGTGCATTAGATCTGCATAATAGGTATTACTTGACTATTACCTGAGCATATAATAATTTCTGCAATACTAGATAGANCAGTGAGTTTTCATAGCCTCACACCTTTTAAATGCTTTCTAAATGTTTTCCAAACCCTGTGAGGGGGATATATGCTACTTGCTTTAAAAATCGAATACAAGTCTTTTTCTTTGGTTGTTGCACAAGTGATACTATCTACCACCATTACATAACTAAAATTCATGAGCCATAATAACTTGTGGGTTTTACATAAGTGAACGCGAGTATAGTTGATAGATTTATTGGAGTTTAACACCTCCCGTTGGTTTACCTCAGCCAGGTAACGAATAAGTACTATACTTGAAACTTCTAAGGATTAACTTTGGCAAGTTATCCTTCTTGTCCCCTCATGGTTGGGTCTGCAGCCCCCATGACCCTGACTGTTAACGTGCGGTTTCATGAGCTTAGTGCAACATACCCCACTGTTGATAATTGTGCATGCATCACAATTATCACACGCACACACACACAATATTTTCCCTGATGGGTGTAACAACTGCCCAGGGAACTTGTATTCACCCACACCCTAAACCTATGAATCTTACTCAACCTTAGTGTTGACACTTTTTAAGCATGTATTGTAGGTAACGAAGCTCTGTGGAAATTATGGCATGGAGTAGCACAAAGCTTGCAGGACTTTTCACTTAGTTATCATTCAACTTTCATAACAAACTTAGATTTTGGGGACCTCCTCTTATAAAACTCTGATGATTTTATTGAATGGTAACTCATTTTATAAAAACATCTCTTTTCGAGTCGTTTTCTATTACTGCATCTGTGATTCCATGAAGTAATACCCCATATCCGAATTCCGCTGTGATCTGTGAAAATGGAGGTGTTACAGATTGGTATCAGAGCATCAGTTGTAGAGAACAAGGTCAAAACCCAAACTACAACTATTTTTCCCGATACCTAAGAAAGCCCTTTGTGCCACTACACTCCTCAATGCCTTTTCCCAGAGCCATAAGTGCATTAGATCTGCATAATAGGTATTACTTGACTATTACCTGAGCATATAATAATTTCTGCAATACTAGATAGATATGCCTGCTCCCCACTACTCTACTATTACCCCATCCGGAATACATACGGAGAATGTTCATCCCTCTCCGAATGATTCGGATTTTAGCCTTAAAAATCTTTTTCCCAAATCCCCGAATAGCCCTAGGAATAGTATAGATACGCCGTCAACCTTAGGCTTTACACCTTTTATAGATGACCTACACCTAAAACATATAAGAGATTTCTATGCTAAGGCATCACCTATTATTTCCCCAAACACTATCATACACCCACCTTTTCCCACACCTAGGTTAGAACCACATGGCTTCTTTCTCCCTAGAACACCTTATATACCCATCCCTGCCTATAACCCAAGATATGAACCTAGGAAACCCTATACCATAGAACCCACACCTTACTTAGTAGACCCTCCCACTTCATCTTGGAAATTTGAAGTTGGAGAAAATTTCACTAAGACAACCTTAGAAAATCAGGAAAATTAGGTAGAAGAAATTTTAAATAATCTAGATGAAGTTTTCCTTGACCTTATTAGGAAGATAGAATAAGGTCATGATCAATGTTGCAAAAATCGTGAATCGGTACTGAGGCGGTTCGGGGCCGATTAGCGATTTTTTACCGATTAATCGGCCGATTTTTTAGACTCGGCCGATTAATCGGCCGATTTCCGTGGAATTCTCTCCAAGGTCCTGGTCCGATTACCGATTAATCGGCCGATTCGGCCGATTTTTGCAACACTGGTCATGATAATAACTTAGGTACCCGACCCGACTCTAGTAATTTAAGAAATACCCTAGCACAAGCCTGTTTTAGGATAGGTAAATTACAAAAGAATCAAGCGAGACACCACCATAAGATAGCCTTTGCCCGTTTTAGAATCCGTACCTTAGGAAAGATGATTGATGATGACGAGGAAAGTCATCAATCAAATTTAGGAAACACTATGAACCCCTAGATTTAGGAAAACCTTGGAAGAAACCCTTAAGAAGCATACCATAAGAATCTTATTTTAGGATGGTTAGTATAGTAATACTTTTAGGATATGTAAGATAGGAAATCAATAATAAGACTTAGGTATATCTTATCGATACTTCCTAGTGTCCCTCAAAAATTAGGATAACCTAGTCAACCTAGAATTAGGTATACCTTTCCTTGATTACTTTAGGTCATCCTGAACCCTATAAGAATCCCTAGGAATTTAGGAATATTACATAAAAAAATATAGCAAGTGAGTACTTGTTATAACCTACCTTAAACCCTTACTCTACCATAACCCTTAAGAACATTAGGACCCGATGCCTTAGACATATAGACTCTTATTACTCTTAACCCCTAACTCAATTGGGTTTCGATCTCAAACCCAAGTCCTTGTTGAGAGTCGTCTCACAAGGATACTCGTTCATGAACTTTAGGATTGGGAAAAAGCCTAAAGCTTCATTCTGTAGAGTCCATCCTCTATTCTTTCTTTTCTATTGATTTTCTTTCCTCGGGCAATCTGCCTAAAAACCCTACCCTCTTAAATCCAAAAACAAGACATTTGGCATAAATAACGACACCTGTTAGAAATATAAGTATTACAAGTCATTTATGACCTTATGCGGTTGTGACTTCCTCTTCCGTTATTTCATGACATTCTATGTCATGTATAACAACTCCTTTCATACCTCCACCTTTCCACTCAAAATCCCTTAAAAACACTTCCTCTATCATTTCATATGATACTAATAATGAGAATCCTTATTCTACATCATAGAGATCTGAATTCTTTCTCTTATCTTCGGTCTTCACTACTTTAGAATCCTTCTTAGTTAGAAGATCTTTCCCAAACTATTCTTATATACGAGTATATAGCAATTATATACAAATATATTCCCATCCTTCCCTCCTTATTTCCTTAAGATTACTATGATTCCTAAAAGAAATTACTCATTATTAGAAAACCCCTAGTTACTCTCCCTAGAATATCCATATTTAGAAATAGAAATGACTTTAGGATGCCTCTGGAAGATAGAAATAGAATACCTTAAATTATGAAGTTAGGCTACCCTAAAGACATCATTAAGAATAACTTTGAAATTAGAAATTAAAAATAGGAAAAATAGAATTCAATTTAAGAACTTTATCAAGGACATTAGAACTAGAACATAGATTAAATATAAGCAATTTTAGGAGAAACAAATAATTAAATAGTAAGCCTCCACCTTAAGCCTTTAAACCCCTAGCTTAGGATAGACACATTAGCAAGCTTCTATTATATAGACACATTAGCAAAGCTTCTACCATATAGGCACATTAGCAAGCTTCTACCATATAGGAATAAGTCATTTTGAGGTAATAATTTTCCCCTACCTAGTTCCTTAAGATACCCACATAATATTTCGAGGATCTTAGAAAATTGAATCCCTAGAAAACAACTAAGAAACTTTAATGGATCTGATTAGTGTTTTATGAACTTAAGGCCCTTATTTATAACTAGGAAAATTCATTTAAGGATATTAAAACTACTTAGGTTTGACGTTTCATAGGTCACACATTAAGAAATCTACTTAAGAAGATACTATGGATACTACCCTAACTGGTTTCAAGTATCTAGGAATAATTATACTTATAATTAGTGGTACTAGTAGTAATAGACAACTTAGGTCAAAAGATTAAGCCCAAAGACCCACCTAAAAATAGTAATACTCCTAATGAAACTCTAGCTAAAGAACTACCTATTCTACCTAGCCCTCCTCCCTTTATACGATCAACATCAATGACTAAAACCAAAACATCACCCTTAAACTTTAAGTTTAATACTAAGAGATTAGAAGAACCTTAGGAAGAAAACAAAACTTAAAGGAATCTAGTAAATTTTATCCTTACTTAGAATACCATCCCTTCCGGTATCCTATTCCCCTATTTTAAAACCTATCCAATCATTTTGAATCCCGCTCCTCCGTTTTAAACTTTACTCTCCCGCCTTTCCTTAACCTCCCGTTTAAACTTCATCCTCCTGCCCTTTTTACTCCCCTATCATTTTTACCCTACTCTTCTTACTATAAACTCTCTCCCTACCTTCTCCTACAATGTTCCGAGAGATAGAACTTGTATTTCTCGTCACATTACAAGATTCTATTAGATCTTGTAAGAATATCTATGCTGAACTTTAATCCTCATTATGTTCAACTACGATATTATACTATCTCTCTTTACAAGAATTGTAAGGATGAGATTGACGATGCTCATCACTCAAGATGTAGCTAATTGGTAACATAATAGCTATGGAACTAGCCACCATGGCTAGAACTTGTCTCTGTTATGGTTAGAGCATGTCTCCATCATGGATAGAACTTGTTTTCACCATGGCTAGAACTCGTCTCCACCCTGGCTAGAACTCGTTTCTACCATGGCTGGAACTTGTTTCCTCTTTCTAACATTTCCGTACCACATTACCTTAAGTGTGGTAAACTCGTTTCCTCTTTCGCCGATACTACTTAAGAATGATTTATGATCATTTTTGTTAAAATTAATCAGGACGCTTTTTCATTTTAATAAGAAAATTATAAATCAATAGATCATGAATTTATAAACTCATGCTTATAAGAATTGGGACGCCTTTACTTATAAGTAATGAGATATAAATAAGTGAGTCTAAGTATCTGGCATATGTACAAACATCTCCTAACTCGTTTGTACCATACCTCTTTTATACTTCCTCTTTTCATCCATTCTTTCACCCTCTATCTCTACATTCATCTAAATCTCGAGACGAGATTTCTTCTTGAGGGTAAGACTATAACAACCCACAAAATCTCACCAACATCATTTCTACTACAATACCTATAGCAGGTATTTCCACAGGTAAATTTTTTTTTTGCTTGCATATCATTACATAAGTGACTCTCTAGACCTGCTCACGTATCCACACAAGCTAAATATCTTTACCCACACATCCTATAAACTCCTTGTATGTCAAGCATAGGATTACAATAACATCATAATAAGTAATTCACCAATCTAAAACACTAAACTCATCACAAAACCCTAATCCAACTCTAATTAAGCCCTAATCAGGCCTATATGTTTACAAAACCCTAATTGCTTATCTGAACTAGTTTGAAAGTGTTCAAGGCTTTTGTATAAGTTACCTTAGTATCATTAGGATACCTTAGCACCCTTAAACCCTAGTACAACCCCTTAGAGCTTAGGTACAAGTCTCTTAAGCACAAAACTATAACTAGGTTATAACTTCCCGGAAACTAGGTCAAACCTTCCTAAACCTTTCCCATAAGCTACCACCACTTAGTATAAGCTCCTTAAGACTTAGGATTAGTCACTAAACACTCATAGGACCCTAACCGAGGCACTAAACCCTAAGCTAGACCCTAATCACTCACTAAGCAAAATTAGGCCTAGACTAAACATAACTTAACTCCAGCATTTCCTTAGAAAGTTATAAAGATAAACCTTTTTGCAAGTAATAGACCTTAGATAAAAAAGTTAAAAAGTATAACTTATAAGGACTTAGTTTTGCAAAAAGTTTAAATTACAGGGTAAATTAAATTTGAGAAAAAATTATAATTCAAGGGTATTATATGTCATTTCCGTAAAAACAAAATAGAAAGTATAGGGAACTAAAATAGTGAAGTTTAGATAGTTATAAACTTGGAATATAAGTAATTTATTATATCAGGGTAAGTTTTGTAAAAATATTAAACTTAAAGGGTATAAATAAACATTTATATATAAGCAAACCTTATTTTTAGTGAAGTATAACAAAATACTAGGAGCTTCATGTGAGGGTATCATGTTATATTGTCTTTTGAAGATTTTTTGGGTTTACGATTAAAGTGCCTGACTCCTCAAACGATATAGCATGGCCTCTAAATATATGGCCCGAACGGTGTTATGTTAATAACCAAACACCTCGCCCCCCGCCCTCTAATAATAATATAACTCAATAGTAAGGAACTTCGTGTGAGGAGTTATATACTTTTGAATTATGATGGCCCGAACAGTATTATGTTGGCAGCATAATATAATAGTAGGGAGCTTCATGTGAGGAGTTATACTTCTGAATTACGATGGCCTGAATGGTGTTATATTATATCTAAGAATCCTAAGATAAATCACTTAATAAACTTAAAACAAAACAACTAGAGCTTGACATGCCTCCACAACAATAATAGACTTCAAGATACGTGAGTCAGCAGTCTAGACCTCTAGTCACATTGACATCAATCACATAGCCTTAAGCCCAGGTGAGTTTTCATAGCCTCACACCATTTAAATGCTTTCTAAATGTTTTCCAAACCCTGTGAGGGGGATACATGCTACTTGCTTTAAAAATCGAATACAAGTCTTTTTCTTTTGTTGTTGCACGAGTGATACTATCTGCCACCATTACATAACTAAAATTCATGAGCCATAATCACTTGTGGGTTTTACACAAGTGAACGCGAGTATAGTTTATAGATCTATTGGAGTTTGACACCTCCCATTGGTTTACCTCAGCCGGGTAACCAATAAGTACTATACTTGAAACCTCTAAGGATTAACTTTGGCAAGTTATCCTTCATGTCCCCTCATGGTTGGGTCTGAAGCCCAAATGGCCCGGACTGTTAACGTGCGGTTTCATGAGCTTAGTGCAACATACCTCACTCTTGATAATTGTGCATGCATCACAATTATCACACACACACACACAAACTGAACCCAGGGAACTTGTATTCACCCACACCCTAAACCTATGAATCTCACTCAACCTTAGTGTTGACCCTTTTTAAGCATGTATTCTAGGTAACGAAGCTCTGTGGAAATTATGGCATGGAGTAGCACAAAGCTTGCAGGACTTTTCACTCTGTTATCATTCAACTTTCATAACAAACTTAGATTTTGGAGACCTCTTCTTATAAAACTCTGATGATTTTATTAAATAGTAATTTATTTTATAAAAAACGTCTCTTTTCAAATCGTTTTCTATTACTGCATCTGTGATTCCATGAAGTAATACCCCAGATCCAAATTCCACTGTGATCTTTGAAAATGGGGGTGTTACAATATGGATCTGTTTGATCCTACTTCTGTCAAGAGCATTAATCATTCTCAATATTGTCTTGTTATCACTGATGATTGTACCAAGTTTTGTTGGGTATTCTTTTTGTCTTCCAAGGATGAAACTCCTGGCAGTATTCAAACTTTTATTAGACAGATTGAAAATCAACTTGATCATAAGGTTAAAATTATTATATCAGATAATGGAACTGAGTTTAAAAATAGAAGTATGCTTGAATTCTGTGGAAACAAGGGCATAAAGCAAGAGTACAGTAATGCTAGAACTCCACAACAAAATGGAGTTGCTGAAAGAATGAATAGGACACTCATTGAGGCTGCTAGAACTATGCTTGCAGATTCACTTTTACCTACTCCTTTTTGGGTAGAAGCAGTTAATACTGCTTGCTATGTTTTAACAGGGTAAGAGTAACTAAACCTCAAAATAAAACTCCATATGAGCTATTATTTAACCAAAAACCAATTATTAGTTACATAAGACCATTTGGGTGTCATGTCACTATCCTTGATACACTTAGTGCTCTTGGAAAATTTGATGGCAAGTCTGATGAAGGTTTCCTGGTTGGATACTCACTTAACAGCAAAGCCTATAGGGTATACAACTTGGTGACCAAAAGAGTAGTGGAAAATCTTCATGTTGACTTCCTTGAGGAGAAACCTAATGTACAGGGAGTAGGTTATAGGTGGATGTTTGATATTGATTATCTAACTGATTCAATGAACTATATTCCTGTCTCTTTGGAGAATCAAGCTAACCCTAATGCAGGTTCCTCAGAAGATACTAACAATGCAGGTACCACAAATGAGGAAGAAGAATCACCAGAGAATCTTATCATACCTACATCTGTTAAGCTATTTGCAGGTGCAAATGGAACAATGAAACCTTCCACACAAGAAAAGGAGCCGTACTCTGAAGCACAAGCTAAAACGGCTTCTACTAAAGATGTTTCAGATGATACTCAAGGCTTTAGAAAGGAAGTGGATTCTCATGCTCTAAAACATTTGGAAGTAGTACCTGAAACCAATGCTACCAGTACTAATTCTGTTAATACTAGAAGTGAACCTGAAAAGCTTGATTTCACTTCACAAGCTGATCCTATGATCCAGTCATACCAGAACCTGATATTTGTGATGTGCCTGATGATGGACTCTTTACTGAAGCCTCTTATGATGAAGGAGTGATTACTGACTTCAACAACCTACCAACAGAAGTTGATGTGAAACCTGTTCCTATACTAAGAATTCACAACAATCATCCAAAGAGTCAAATCCTTGGTGACCCAATGTCAGCTGTTCAAACAAGGAGACAAGTACACCAACAACTTGGATCTCATGCACTCATTCAAAAACAGCAAAGGAACAATCACAAAGATCAACAACATTGTCTCATTGCCTATTTTCTCTCTCAAAAGGAACCTACCAAAGTCTCTGATGCTTTGGATGATGAAAGCTGGGTTGAAGCTATGCAAGAAGAGCTACTACAGTTCAAATTGCAAAAGGCTTGGGTTCTTGTAGATCTACCAAATGGAGCTAAAGTCATTGGCACAAAGTGGGTGTTCAGATACAAAAGAGATGATAGAGTAGTGGTCAGAAACAAAGCTAGATTGGTAGCTCAAGGATACAGGCAAGAAGAAGGCATAGACTATGATGAGGTCTTTGCTCCTGTGGCTAGGATTGAAGCTATTAGATTATTTTTGGCCTATGCATCCTACATGGGATTCATTGTGTATCAAATGGATGTCAAAAGTGTTTTCCTATATGGCACAATCACAGAGGAAGTGTATGTCCACCAGCCTCCTAGTTTTGTTGATCCTGCTCATCCTAAGAAAGTATACAAGGTGATCAACGCACTCTATGGCTTACATCAAGCTCCTAGAGCTTGGTATGAAACACACTCCTCATTTCTTGAAGAAAATGGCTACAAAAGGGGGATAATTGACAAAACCTTGTTTATTAAGAAAGACAAGAAGGATATTATACTTGTGCAGGTTTATGTTGAAGATATCAGTTTTGGCTCAACAAAAAGGGCTTGGTGAGAAGATTTTGAAGCATTGATGAAAGGAAAGTTTCAAATGAGTTTAATGAGGGAACTCACTTTCTTTCTTGGGTTGCAAGTCAAACAACAACCAGATGGGCTCTTTATATTCCAAGAGAAATATGTAGCTAACATGCTTAAGAAGTTTGACTTTGCAAATGTCAAAACTGCAATCATACCAATGGAGACCAGAGTGCCTTTGACAAAGGATGAAGATGCTGAAGATGTGGATGAGCATATCTACAAATCCATGATTGGTTCTCTTATCTATCTAACAGCCTCTAGGCCAGATATATTTTTTTTGAACGGCGGGTTAGTTGTTAGTTGTTGGCTTGAGTTAGTGTCGCATCCTCGGGCAGAGATACCGACCGCGAGCCTCTCCTTAGGGGATAACTCCACTCCTATTCCCGATTCGCCTAAGGGGAAAATCCTAAATTCTAGTCCCTTGCGGGATTCGAACCTGGGCAACAATCCCTCCCAAGCTCCAAGGTGAAGCCCGGTGGCCAACTACTCTAGTGCAATTGGTTTGCTGTATGTGCTTGTTCCAGGTTCTAGGCCAGATATTATGTTTGCTGTATGTGCTTGTTCCAGGTTTCAGATTAACCCCAAGACTTCACATCTTCATGCTGTAAAGAGAATCTTTAGGTACGTCAAAGGCAAACCAAATTTGGGCCTCTGGTATCCTAAAGAGTCATCTTTTAACCTGGAAGCTTATTCAGAAAGTAATTATGCTGGAGCAAGTCTTGATAGGAAGTCCACAACTGGAGGTTGTCAATTGCTAGGCAGAAGGTTAATTTCATGGAAGTGCAAGAAGCAGACCATAGTGGCTACCTATACTACTAAAGCTAAGTATATAGCTGCTGCAAATTGTTGTGGTCAGGTATTATGGATTCAAAATAAAATGCTGGATTATGGTTTGAATTTCATGAATACTAAAATATTTATTGATAATGAAAGCACCGTTTGCATTGTCAAGAATCCAGTATATAACTCTAAGACCAAACACATAGAAATCAGGCATCACTTTATAAGAGATTGTTTTGAGAAGAAACTAATTCGAGTGGAAAAGATTCACACTGATTTCAATGTAACTGACTTGTTAACCAAAGCTTTTGACGGACCAAGGTTTAACTACTTGGTGGTCAATATTGGTATGATGAACTCATAGCTACATTTAAGGGGAGGTTAAATGTATAGTTTGTAATTGGTTCAAGGTCTAGTGGTAGTTAAATCTGGTCACCTAGAGTTAATACGAGTAGTTCAAATTGATGTTAACTCTGGTTGTATATGCATGTTTGTATGTTGTGTGGTTTCCAACTAATCTTTTCAGGATATGCATGGAAAAAAATGAAAGTTGTGATTCTAACTCTGGATTGTAAGTTTTGGTAAAATGGTTGACCATTAGTTAAGTCTGGTGAGAAAATTTTAATACTGGTTGACTATTTTTAAGTCTGGTAGTGTTAATCTGCAATTAATTTTTTACCGTTAAGTCTGATCGTCCGCTTAATGAATTTTACTGTTTAAATCGAACCGTTACTATTTTTCCGGCGCTAAGTGATATATATGAATACAAGTTGATTAATTTTGCATCTTTATTCATTATTTACAATCACTTTTTCATAAACAAGTAAAAAGTTTACATCTTGATCGCACTTACTCTGTTTTACACACCAGTACAAAAATTTTCACTCCACCAATACTTACATGGCTCAGCTCTCATACAGTGATAGACATAATCAAGTAGGTTATTTAAAGAAGTCAACAAAAAGCAAAGGTTTTGAGCAAAGGTTAAATAGTTCGTACATAAGGTATGCTTTGACTTGTAATCCCACTGTTTATGATTCCTTGGTAAAACAGTTTTGGAACACTGTTATTTCCGAAACTCTTGCTGATGGGAACCAACAAATAAGAGCAACTATTGACAATGTTGATTATATTGTCACTGAAGCATCAATTAGAGATTGTCTTCACTTAAATGATGCTTCAGGGGATTTTAAGTTGCAACATAAATTTCTTTTTGAGGGTATGAAATAAATTGGATATCCCATTGATAAAGCACTTACTTTCTTAAAAAGAAATCTTTCACCTCAATGGAGATTCTTAGCTCACCATTTGATTCAGTGTTAAAGTTCCAAGAGTGGAGGATGGGATCAATTTGATGCCAAACTTGCCTCTGCAATGGTCTGTCTATGGAAAACTAGAAGGGGGTTGAATAGTTTTACGTCTTTTTAATTTATAAAAACTTTGCTTTCGAAAACTTCGATTCTAGCTTTATGTGAGATCAATTTTCTTGCACAATTATAAACACTTATATCTAAGAGTGTATACAATAACAAATACGTAAGTAAATAAATGAAAAGATAGAGATAGAAAGATAGCACCGCGAGACAAAGGATTTATAGTGGTTCGGCTATGAATCTCCTCTTCGTCCTACTCCACTCCCCGAGCACCTAACTCGAGAGTTTTCTTCACTATGTCAACAAGCTCCCTTATGGCAGAGAAACCTTACACACCTTTGCTTACACAGTTTAACGACACCAAGCAAAATGTCGAGTCCTAATAGTAGCTAGAACCAATCTCACAACTCTCCATGACTTATCACAACTTCTACACAACTTATGCACACCACAACTACTACACTACTTCTCACAACTTCACTAATTCTACTTCACATCACTACTTGTTCTTCACTACTTCTCTTCACAACTAACGCTACTAAATCTCCTAATTATAAACACACTACACCTTTACAAACAATATATACAACTACTATACAATATCTACAATACTTCTTTAACTTGATGTTCAAGGAGTATTCTTCTCTTGCACTTTGAATGATGAGGAATTGAATCACTTGAAACAAAGACTTATAATCTTATGATCAAAGAATTTAGAAGGATGTTTAGAAGGGATTTGGACTAAAAATATTTGTGCAAAAGGTTGGGAAAAAATGCAGGAATGAACCTGTATTTATAGGCAAAGATTCCTGACAACAGAAGCCTGCTGGCCCCCTTAAATGGTGGTCGGCCCCCTTAAAATTAAGGGGGCCGCCCTTACAATTAAGGGGGCCGCCCTCCTGTAATGGCCAGGAACTTTGTCTTTTTCTGGGGAAAGTTTATTTGGTGAAAAACTAACTGATTTTGGTTAAAAATTTGAATTCATATATTTGTTATGAATTAAACATTTTCCTTTAATTACCAAAAGTGTTTTTCAAAAATATATAAGATGTTTATATAATTTTATAAACTTTCTAATGTCTAAATAAAAATCCCTTTGATCATAAAATGTATTAGACATTTGTTTATTCATACCTTAAGTGATTTTGTTGAGTGAAATGATATTTGTAACTAAATACTTGTTTACGTAGNATGTTGAAAACATAATCATTCATACATAAGCATATATATATGCTTTTCTTGCAAACTACACTAGATAATACTAAGTTGCCAACTTGAGGTCTCTTGGACTTGCTTAAAAAAAATTGGTGATTTTATTTGGAGATGGTAGGTGTGGTGATTGGATTTAGTGGTTTGATTGTGTAGGGTATGGAGTGTTAGGTGGTGGTGATGTTGGTGAAGTCATAGTAAGTAGATGCTCAATCCAAGTGAGACGTTCATTGAGTGCAAGGGTTTGTTTTTGGAGAAAGATGCAACAAAGACAATTGTTAACATGATTCTCATATTGGATCAAGTTGTTGGATGGTGAGGAGTGGGTGGAGGAAGGATGTTGATCCAAATTGCTTTGAGTAAGGTGTAAAGCAAGAAGAGCATTAAGCTCATGAGCTTCTTTGAGCTCTTCAACGAACTTTTTATGTTCGGAGGAAGGTGATGATGGTGGAGTTGAATTGTGATTGGGGATTGAGGTTTGGTCATGGAACATGGGATCCATGTTTGGATGAGTGTGATGGTTGTTGTTTGGAGAAGGGTCATTTGGTAGAAGTGAGTGAGGTGAATGTGGGATTTTATTAATGAGGGTGATTGTGAGGTTGTCTTGTTGATGCAAAAGGGTGGTTTCATTTGGGTAAGTTGGAGGCTTAGATGTTGGTTGGTTAGAGACAACATCATTTATGGAAGTGGATTTTTAACATGTATCAAGCTTTCTTCTCTATACGGGTTTGACGGGGATCTTTGCAACTATTGAAGGCTTGGAGCTTGGGTGATTAGGAGAGGACATGATGGTGTGAGTAATGATTTGTGATGAATGAGATGTATTTATAGTGTGATGATTATGTGTTTATGGAAGGATAATATGAGTTGGATTGGCTAGACAAAATGTGTTTAAGTATTTTGGGAAGTGAGGAATCAAAGTAGGTTGAAATGGCTAAAAAGTAGAAAGCAAACAGTGAACTTTGTTCATCAGGTGGCCGGCCCCCTTAATTGGTGGCCGGTCCCGTTAATTTTAAGGGGGCCGCCTGGGCCCTGGTTCACAGATTGCCAGAAAAATGTTTTTGGTAAAGCTTTTCTAGAAAGATGTTTGTTTTGGGGTTTGGTTTTGGGCAAGTCCAACTCTTTAGGCAACTAGGCAAGTATTTTCTTTGTGGAATATGCATGAAAAGCATATATGTAAGCAAATTACCATATAATCATAATTAAGCATGCATGCAAAACAAATAAAGCAAATAATCAAGTTATTCTACCTGAAACAACCATCTTAGAGTGAGGACAACTATTAGTGGGAAACTAGTGATGGACCAAATATGATAATGAAGTTCTTGACATGTTCTAGTGTGTGCCTATATGAAACAAATGTGGAGCAAAGATTGCTTCGACTCCTTTGAAGATGAATTACCCTAAGAAACAATCTTTAGTCTCCTTGAATTGACTTTGCTCACTTCTAAGTGTCATATATATGTATATATTGGACTATATATATATAGATAACGAGAGTGAGACTATTATGCATGATTTGAGAGAAAAACGTTTTTATTATTATTCAACAATGAGTTTTCCTAAACGTGAGAATTATTTTGAAATGAATTGAGGTTTTCTTTGAAAATATATTTATGCAAGACAAAATATCTCAATTACTGATTTTTGTGCAAAACAGAATCCTAGACTCAGACTTGAGAAGAAAGAAAAGAAAATTTAAAAATTTTAAAGCTCAGATGGCCAGCCCCCTTAAAGTGAGGCCGGTCCCCTTAATTTTAAGGGGGCCGCCCTTATAAATTTAAGGGGTCCGCCCATCTGAAAAAAAAAAATTCAGAATCTTGAAATTTAAGAAATTTTCAATCATTTAAGAAAATTCAATCAATTTGTTCCATCATTCCTAATCCTAAACGCAAGTGGTTAAATAATTCACGCTTAAGGGGCTTAGTAAATATACCGGCAATATTATTTTCTGAAGCTACCTTTTTTATTGTTATATTTCGTTTTTGCACATTATCCCTAAGGAAGTGATGACGTATTTCTATATGTTTAGTCCTAGAGTGTCGAACGGGATTCTTACTTAAATCTATAGCTCCTTTGTTATCGCACATAATAGGAACATTTTCTAACTTAATGCCATAGTCTACGAGAGCTTGTTTCATCCATAGTGCTTGTTGACATGCCTTTCCGGCGCTTACGTATTCGGCTTCGGTGGTAGAAATAGCAAGAGCGGTTTGCTTCTTCGAAAACCAAGATCTAAGACAACATCCCATAAACGTGCAAATACCGCTAGTGCTCTTTCAATCCACGTAGTCTCCCGCATGATCCGAATCCGCATAGACAATGGTTTCTATACCGGATCCCTTAGGATACCATAATCGTAAGTGTATAGTCCCTTTAATGTATCGGAAGATACGCTTAACCGCTTCTAGGTGAGAGGTTTTGGGATCCTCTTGAAAGCGGGCACAAAGGCAAACACTAAACATAATATCGGGTCTACTTGCCGTTAAGTATAGTAAACTACCTGTTATCCCACTATACTTAGTGTTATCTACGGACTCACCTTCTTCATCTCTTATGAGTTAAATTTCCGTAGACATGGGTGTCTTAAGGGGTTTAGAGTCTTCTAGTCCAAATTTCTTAAGCATTTCCTTAATGTACTTAGATTGATTAAAAAAATATTCCATCTTCTAATTGTTTTATTTGTAATCCTAAGAAGAAGTTTAGTTCTCCCATCATACTCATCTCAAACTCATCATGCATGATTTTGGCAAATTCAGCACACATTTCTTGACAAGTCGATCCAAATATAATGTCATCGACATATATTTGAACAATGATGATATTTGGGTTACTTCTTTTTGTGAAGAGAGTGTTATCTACCATTCCCATGGAATAATTATGTTTAACCAAGAATGCTTTTAGTCTATCATACCAAGCTTTTGGAGCTTGCTTAAGACCATATAAAGCTTTCTTTAGTGTGTAAACATAATCAGGTTTTATGAAGTCAATAAATCCCGGAGGTTGTGCCACATATACCTCCTCATTGATAAAACCATTGAGGAATGCTCTCTTCACATCCATTTGGTATAATTTAAAGTCTAGGGCGCAGGCGTAAGCTAAGAGTATTCTAATGGATTCTAATCTAGCTACAGGGGCATAGGTTTCATCATAATCAATTCCTTCTTGATGATTATAACCCTGGGCGACTAACCTAGCTTTATTCCTAGTTACTATTCCATTCTCGTCTAACTTATTCCTAAATACCCATTTGGTTCCTATTATGGTAACATTCCTAGGATTTGAGACTAATTCCCAAACATCATTTGTTTTGAATTGATTTAATTCTTCTTGCATAGCCATAATGTTAGGAATACGTTTTTGTATAAGAAAGATTCGGTCACCCCTGGTAAGATTAAGCATTGATTAGCTCGTAGTAGTTACAATAGTTAGTTAAATGTAGTTTAGAAGTAAATTAGTTCGCGGAAGAAGGACGGGTCTTTACCCACTGTATACCTGATCCGCAGCCCAAGTGGCAAAACCCACGTACATATAAGCCCTCTCCATCCTTGGAGAGGGTAAGCCTTCTCTCATAATCTCATTTTCTTTTTTTCGGTTTTCTCTCAAGGCTTCATCTCTTTCTCTCTCTAACTTTCTCTCTCTACATTTCTTTCTTTTCTTTCTACGTATAACGAGCCATAACCATAAGTATGAACGTGTTTGTGAGCTTATTTAGTATCCTACAATTGGTATCAAGAGCCATGGTTACATCCTAGGGATCATAGGACTTGTGGTGTACGGTTTGTTTTGGTTTCTACTAGTTTAGGGTGGTTTTTACTCATTTTAGAGCTTGTTCGTGGTGATTCTTGTGTTCTTTCTTGTACTTCTAGGATTAGAAAGGTTAGATTCATCTAGGTTATTAGTTGGTTGGACTAAATCTAACGTTTGAGTAGTGTACGAGTTGGTTTGGAACTTGGTTCTTGGCAGCGGTTTGTTCCTCGTTAAAAGCTTTTTAGCAGCGGTTAACTTGGGGTTTCAGCGGTTAGTGATAGTGGTTAGTACAAGTAGTGGAGCGAACATTACGTTGTACTTTGTACTGTTTCAGCGGTTAACTTCCAGTGGTTTACTACTTAGTGGTTACTCTTCAGTGGTTACCTTACTAGCGGTTACTCTGTCCAGCGGTTACTAATTGTCAGCGGTTTAATAGTCAGCGGTTACTGTTCCAGCGGTTAAGTCTTTGCTGTTAAGTTCCAGCGGTTAACTAGAGTAGCGGTTAACTGTTAGTGGTTAAGTGTTAGTAGTTTATTTTTGTCACTACAGGTTACTATATCTATGAGTAATCTAAATATGACAAACAGGTCAAAGAGTGCCATCCCTGAGATCCTCAAACTGTATGATATAGTCGATGAACACAAGAAACCCAACTCAACACAAATGACAAATGATTCTGATCTATGTGACAAGGATTCAGTAAGCTCAAACTCTCATGAGACAGAGATCAGTCAGCCACCAGTGTCATTCAACAATGCTAAGGACTGTTCCATAGTATGCTTTCTACAACTTCACTCACACCTTTCGGTGCTTATCAAGGGAACTGAACTCATAATGGGATACGAACGTACATTTGCTACACTCTTTGGTCAAGATGTTCAGATCTTCACAGACACAATGACTCTTAACTTAGATCAATTGCAACAACAGCTTGAACAAGGAATATCTTCCAAAACTGGATCCATGGCCGCTCTTAATGTACTCTACAAAAAACTCCAAGTATTCTTTGATTCAAAATTCACTCTGGAATATGATCATTACAGTGAGATGACCAAAAAAATGCTTTGCTGATCACACGGGAATTAAGGTTGACACGTTCAGATATACACTCATCCAACTCATGGGTGATGTTAAGGCATTCATTAAGGAAAGAGCACAACATAGATGTTTAGATGACAACAAAGTGAAGGGATCTCTGGTACAATCATGTGAGGGAATTGATGATTCGGGTGAAGCATTGGATGATGGGTTAAGTGTCACGATGAGTAAAGAATCAGCAAGTGTTAAGATTGACAATACCACTAGTTCAGTGACTCTTGTCACCTATGGCATGAATGCTGAATCTAGAACGGTCAATAACCAAAGGTCGAGTATGGAGGTACCCTTAGTTGATCAACATAATGTACTCTCTAATGAACGAGAGCGTACTGATCAAATCAAACTCACTTATGACTCAAATTCGCAGGAAAAGACTGATAGCAATACCATGTCTAATTCAACAAATATGAGTCATAAAGGAGGAGAGTGTGATCAACTGATGCTTTTAACGAACTCTCAAAAAGATTTTTGCAACTTGAAAAACACTGCATTTCACTTGAAATCGCAATGCAACAAAAGGAAGAAAGTATTCAAAATAATCAACCGTGCAAAAATTCGAAACTTCCTGATTTCCGTGAATACTTTGTTATTAATGATTTGAAAGCTCAGCTAGAAACCAAGAACTTGACAATCAAACACTTGAAAAACAGTATTACTGATTTGAGTGATATGTGTAATGATTTTAAAGCTAAACTTGTCAGCAGTGAGTTTGCAACTAGAAATTTTGAGTCTAGAATGGCTGAATTACAGTTGGACAATGAGTCTTTGAAATTAAAATGTAATAACCAGAATGAGTCTCTCAAAGAAAAGAGTTCTAAGGCTGCAGTTCATACAAACTCCTGGACCAACAAATATGATAATTTCATAGCACAACTTCAGGAAGTAGGCTTCACTGTCACATCTGTTAACCATGAGACTGGAAATTCTACAGTGAATAGTAGAAACACTAAGCTTCCAAAACCATCAATCTTGGGGAAACCAGTATTTCATAGTGATCGTGGCAGACTAAGCGGTGAAGCTTGTAAACCACGAGTTCGTTGTCCCAACGAGGGTTGAATATGGATCTCGTCACTCAAGACCGTGAGCTATGTGTGATGAATAAGGTTTAAAAGAAGGTTTGGTTTTTGTCTATACTACAACGACAAATTAAAGTAAAGGAAAGCGGTAAAACGACATGAAATAAGAAAACAAGTAAAGTTGCATGTAATAAAAGCGATTAAAGAAAGCGGTAAATGAAAGCGATAAGTAAATAAAACGGTAAATGAAATAAAACGGTAAATGAATTTAAAAGACAATGTGTTTGCAAAGCGACGCGAATAAGTTCGTTAAGCTTGAGGTAAAAGTTTGTGACGATTTATTTTCCTTTCTCGAGATTAGTTGTTAATTAATCTTTTGAAGAGATATTAACTCAAGACGAGTGAAATAATCGTTCAAAGGTTTCGTCTTCGAATAATTAACTCACACGTCTAAGTAATCTTTCAATTACTTATCACAAACGTTTAAGCTCTTACTTAGCTCACAAACTCGAGCTACTAAGCAAACACGTTTTAAAAACTACTCGAGACTCATATTAAAAATTTAAAGCGATAAAGAAATTAAACGACTTGTAAAAACATTTAATGGTAATGAGAAGGTAAATAAATAGATTGAAAAGACGAAAGACTTTAATAAGTAAAGACACTAAAAAGATTTAAGAAATATTCGACAGCGATAACTTAGTATATGAGACAAAATTGGCGAAAAATAGCCGTCACGTCCGATAGAACGAAAGGAAAATTAAAAATCTAACTCGACTTGAAAGAAGAAAAGAAGATAAGAGAAAAGACTTGGATCATAAATGCAAAATATCTTCGCTACAGAATCTAGTGAACCAAACTCGCTACAACTTGAAGTCCATACTTCGGTAGGACACTTAGAGATACGAGAGAACTCGGCTAGAAAGTATAGTTCCCATACTCGGCTAGCCATTAGCATCCAAAGTACTCGCTAGAGCTTAGTCCAAACTCCGCTAAGAACCCCTAAGTCACAAACCATACTCGCACCA
>LBNU01038493.1:75599-86690 GCA_014162995.1 Artemisia annua | reverse complement strand
CAAAAACACACACACTTTCCCTTCCTTCTCTCTAACTTTCTCTCTCTAAAAATCCGGCCAACCCAACTCGCCGGCGCCGCCCCTTATTCCGGCCACCGGAATATTTTTCGGCCAAACCAACTTACACCACCTATCCACTTTCATAGATCGGGACATCCCCGACTCATCCCCGCAACCCGTTTCGTCCCAAAACCCCATACGCGCCCTAGATCTAATAAAAACACAATCGACTTTCGACTTTTTCCGGCCAAATCACTTTTCCGGCGAAGGTCGTGGTAACCGAGCCTTTCTCCACCCTTTCCTCACGTTTTTCTTTTATAAAAACCCATTTTAACCAAACCCTAATTCCTATTTTTTATTTAATCCGAAATTTATGTTAATAAATCTTTAATAAAAACGTTTTTAAATAAGGTTTTAATACAAAACTCATGTGGAAATCATTTTTTTGGTTCGTTGGGTCGCGACTCGGTCAAACTCACCGAGTCAACTCGGTTGACTCGGTAAGGGTTTTGTTTATTTTGATGTTTGGTCGAGTTAGGTGATTAAGGGAGTATGGATTTATGTTATTTTGGATGATATGAGGTTCCGTTTGGTTTGTTCGTGTGTCGGCAGCCCAGGCCACCACCACCGAGCCATGGTGGTGGTGGTGGGAGGGTATATTATTTTTATTCTTGTTGTAAATATTGATATTGGTGGTATTTGGGTTGATTGTGATTGGATTCGGATGTGTTTGGTTAGCCGAAGTGGATTGCGAATTTTGTTGTTGTATTTAGGTTAGTTGACGGGTTTAGGATTAGAATTGGTATTTTTGGTGAAGGCGAGATATGGGATTGTGATGTTTGTTTCGGATTTGATTTTGGTTATGTTTTGTCGGGATTGGTCATTAGTCTCGGATATTTATTATTATTATTATTATTATTATTATTATTAGTTTTAAACGGTAAATATTAATACGGAATAATAACTATGAAATTAAAATGTAAATTGTTAAAGTTAATTTAATTTGGATGACGGACTTGGTATCCGCTTTGATGACTTATATTATGACTTGTGAACTTGTATTGGACGTATTGGATTTGCGGCTATGGTTATTTGGACTTATGGACCCTTTGGTACACGAGACGGTAGGGTACGTTAGGCCCTTAAAGATCTTAACGTACCTGGAACCCGAACTATACGAAATGGTCGATAAACCTGAACAACTAATGGACAACGTGAATGATATATCCAATCATATTAATATCTACACTTATATTATTATTAACGTTATTTGTATTTAAAAGAGTCGATGACTCGGGAAATGCTTTATAAACGGGCAGGTCATGCCGAAATTTACTAAAATTAATTATTATCTTTACTATACTTTATCAAATATAATCTTAATATATTTTGGGAAATGGGTAATACCGAGACTATTAGGAATTGTTGTCTTTATCTATTCGTGTCTTTTATTCTTTTCTGTTCTTCCTTTCTTTTGACGAGTATTCTTCGAGTCTTTGTTGTTTTCTCATATGTTTTAAGGTTCGCCGACTTGTTCTTTTCTATCTTTCTTCCACACGAGACTACTTTTGGAAAATGTTTTCTTTCAAACGCCATCATCTTTTATAAAACTTCATTCAAGCATTAACTATTAAAGTATTCGAGTACTATTGCTGAGTTATGATATTTATATGATTAGGTTGTGCTGAGGATTGTCTGCTGTGAGGCGTATTTGTTTGGTTGACATATATATCTCGTTACCTGCTGTTGTTAAGGTGTGATTCATAGCCCCACTTTTTATCTTTTAAATGTTTATAAACCCATGGGGTGAGATACATGCTTTAAATGTTTTCTGAGCACAAGTATTTTTGGTATGCTTTCCTGATTGGTATGCTTTCCTGACGATGTGCTAAGTAGCTCTGCCTTGCCTATGCAAGACCCTCAGATCATGAACCATTAATCACTTGCGAGTGAACGCGAATATAGGGATATAGCGCTATAGGAATTGACCCTCCCACTCCTTTTGCTAGATAGGCAAATTGTGGTGTACTATATTCGATTTGTCGAGTAAATGGCAAGTGCTCGACCTTGAGGGCATTGTTATACTATGAAATTCCGCGGTTATATTGATATTATGATTGTGGTTAACGTTTGCGTGTCATGAGCTTAGCATCATCAACAATGTTATATGCACAGGGATGCCTCTATACATTGGTTGTTATCTTGATTACCCGATATTAGCATATGTTGCTCATATCTTATGATTAAACCTTGTGCTCAACTTTATATTTTAAACCTATGGATTACACTCAACCTTTGTGTTGACTTTTTAAGCATGTATTTTCAGGTAATGATGTTTAGCTTGGCATGATGATATAATGGGCGTGGAGGAGTGGCATTGGCTGGAGTGGTATTCTGTCACGGCAGCTTAACTACTTTACTACCCTATTTTTACATGTCATTCGTCAAACCTTTTGTGTCTTTTACATTTCCGCTGCTATACTTTGTTTATTTTTCCGCTGCAAACTCTATTTACTTTTCCGCTGCAACTTTGACTAATGAGTACTTGTACTCTAAACGGTTTGTAAATCGAATGATATGTTTTGGTCACATTTCAAACGTCCCGAGTTGTGGTCGTTTACTATAAATGTGCCTGGTTTCTATTTTCGTAATACCCCCAGCACGATAGCTGCCATATTTGAGTTGGGGTTGTTACACTATAGATGTTGTTGTTGCGGATTAGATTGACATTAGGCGGAGATATTCATGTTGGTGTGGTTTGAGCCGTGTCGGGTGTCACCTAGACTCCCTAGTCTTGTGTGATCCCGACAAGCCAAGTAGACATGCTATCATTTTTAGATGTTGACTATTTGACCCGTGATAAAAATGACTCGAAACGGATATAACCCGTGAAAATATAATAATTGATTAAATGATTGTGACACGAGTTTTCATAAATATACATATATATAGTTAACTTTAAATATTTAGTAACGATTGATAAACGTTATTTCATATTTACGAGTTAATAATATTAATAATAATAGTTAGAGACCGTTAAGTACGTTATATAACGTTTACGAGATTAATAAGAAATATTAATAAACGTTGACAACGTTCGTAAATATTTCTAGATTAATACGAGATCGTTAAATAACGGTGAATACGTTATCTAATAATTATTATTAGAGATAATAAACGAAACAAGATTTAATGTGGAAATATACGGGTCATTAATCGTTTCGAGGACACGTTTATCGAGACTTACCCTTTAGGAAGTATTGAGGTTCATGTTAGTGTATGTCGAGTTATGGATTGGTTGGTATTAATATTATCACTTGACACGATTAACGAACTAATTGAGTGGTTAAATTCAANCCCCCCCCCCTCTTCTAGTTTTCCACATCCAGGATTTCGGTTTCGGGTTGGGACGGGTCAGTTCCGGCCCGATGCTCACCCCTACTTTCAACTCACTCTCCACGATTACTTCATTTTAATCTCTTGCCCTCAAGTACATGTTAAAATGTCATAATTAAATTGATACTTTTCATAAACATTATAAAAATGTAATTAGTGCACATTAATTATACCTAAAAATTACTATAAATATATGTAATTTTCTATTTAATAAACCAGTACTTCACTTTTTTATTCGCTCAAACCTTCGAGGTACATTTAAAAAAATCCCTACTTACTAAACATAATGTTAATTTTCACGAAAATATATTCAAAGTTAAGTTCATATCACCAATCCAAAATCACATTTGGAGATATCTAAAATTATTTATGCTCAAGAGAAGTTGTGCAGGTAAAATCGTAGTGTGTCAAATATTTTGACTAGTTACTTAGAAGTTGATTTGTGTATATTTATCTCTAAAGGCATCTGGGTTTGATACTTAACTTAGGATGAGTAACTCAAGGGTCTAACATGTCAAACATGTTGGCTACTCGATGTTTCTTCTATATATATTTTTTATTTTTTGAAATCGTTTTATATCATCATTACAAATACTTGTAAAACGATCTATTCATAGAGTAGAATGTTTGACACCCTAATAATGCTTCGATTAAATGCGTTTATCAAACTAATCAAGTTTACAAAAAGATCAAAACTCTTGATACTCAACTTTGTTCACTATTTGGAGAATTGGAGACTAATGATATATAGGACATAACTCTCAAATAGTCAAATGTGGCATTCAAGTTACAAGCCCATAAATCAGAAGCTAGCCCATTAATATAAAAACATAATCTATACAACTTGGGCTTTACGGGTCATGCCCAAGTAGCATTGCGGGGGGTTTTTTTTTTAGTTGGTACTGTAGCTAAGGCTCTTGGTAAATGTATAATAATATAATTTGGGTATATTTATCTCTAAAGGCATGTGGGTTTGATACTTAACTTAGGATGAGTAACTCAAGGGTCTAACATGTCAAACGTGTTGGCTACTCGATGTTTCTTCTATATATATTTTTTATTTTTTGAAATCGTTTTATATCATCATTACAAATACTTGTAAAACGATCTATTCATAGAGTAGAATGTTTGACACCCTAATAATGCTTCGATTAAATGCGTTTATCAAACTAATCAAGTTTACAAAAAGATCAAAACTCTTGATACTCAACTTTGTTCACTATTTGGAGAATTGGAGACTAATGATATATAGGACATAACTCTCAAATAGTCAAATGTGGCATTCAAGTTACAAGCCCATAAATCAGAAGCTAGCCCATTAATATAAAAACATAATCTATACAACTTGGGCTCGCCATCCAGATGTTTGAACTTCCTTAGTTCTCTTAAAATTTTATTTTCCCATCATCACATGCTCGAATTAACGACCCATACATTGCTCTATACGAATCACTTGTTAAAAAAAGAACAGAAAAACGTTCACATCAAATATTTTAATTCGATTCACATCTGTTAATCTAGTAAATAATTGCTCCCCTATATGAATGAAAGATTGAAAGGACATAACATTTTCCAGTGAGGTACGTGAATGCGTAATTATGCATGGTAAATTGGTAGTATTAACGTAGCATAAGTCAATGACTTGTAGGGGAAAAAAAATCTTTTATATAATAAAAAAAACTCATTTCAGTCCAAATTTAGGGATTTAATTGTCTAATGAGAGGGTTTGATTTTGCAATTAAGCCTCCTCATTGGTCAAATGAAAAGTTAAACCAGAAAAATATGGTCAACATTGCGTGAATTTTCTTTTTTTGAGAACATTAGTGGAAGAACATATGTGTCAAATATTAAAAAAATAATAATAATAAAAAATAAAAAAATCTTTTAAAAGGACGAAAAGACCTTTTAGCAAAAATAAAAAACAAAGCTCATCAGAAAATAAGCAACCTAAACCCCGCCTTCTTCTCATTCTTCCCACCCTTTAAAAAAAAGAAAAAAGTTGCTTCTTCTAACCTATTCAGAATACCATTACATGCTTCCTCTTCGTTCTTGTATCTACGATTAATCATTTTATGTCTATAATACAATCCTCAAATCTATGTCATCTTAATACAATTCTTGAACTTTCTGATGTGATGACTTTAATTTCGGGTACATTTTTTATTACTTCTTTTTTATGTTTGAACACACATCATTATTAATTTCTTGAAACATTACATGGTTATGACTTAGGGTTCATCTAAATTGTTTATTTGTCGTTCTATATTGAATAAAAATTTGTCTATGTCATCTAATTAACTTTTATCTTCATACATGTTTGGTAAAGTAGATAGAGCTAGAGTGCATAATTGTAAAATGACAAAAGAGGACAAAATGCATAAGGATATATATGTACGGGGGCATTTTCATAAGATCAAGCTCCAAAAAAGCTACATTCAGTGAGCTTCTTTTTACGCTTTTATGAAAATTAAAAACTCAAAAAAACTTGTACGTCAATGAAGCTTACTTCAAGTTAGCTTATTTTAAAAGCTCAAGCTACCATAAGCTTATAAAGTTCACGCCAACTATATGCAACTTGCTAGGAAAGGATACAATCATTCTTTGGATTTCAAACTTCTAAATTCACATGCCAAAGTTTGTATAGGAATGAAACAGAAAACTCGTGAGTTTTGGGGCCCAAACTGAAATTAATCATTTTATAATTTTGTCCTTTGCTTTTTAATAATTTGAAGTTGACCCCTTCTGCATTTTTGTTCTGTTCAACGTTTCCAAACAACGTCCTCGTGTTTCGTTCGTTGCCTTTGGTTATAAAAATCAGTTCTTGTTTATATTATCTTGTCACCCAGTGGCGGATTCGCCAAAAGGCCTCATCTCTAAAACCCCGGCTTGTGAGGCATCCCTCTCGCACTAGAGGCCAAGATTGTAATTAGAGACGGACTTAAGATTCTTGAGATTATGATTATAAGTGCTAAAGTCGCCCTATAAATAATTTATTAGATAAGTTGGGGGTTGCACGTACCAAAAAAAGATATATCACATAAAGAATTTACATTACGTGACCTAAAATCAGGTGTGGTCTGTGCCACATCCGGCGCCAATATGAGTTAATCGCTGATTGTAATTCTAATGATGTAGGATGACGTGTAATAAATTTTTCTACCATATGAAAATTGATAAAAATACACAAAGAAACAAAAATTATGAGAGAATCACAACCCTTTTTAGTCTCTACATAGCTCTGCTCATGTGGTCACCCCATATCATGTATGATCATTTTATGGTCTTTAATTAGATATTGTTCGCCTATAACTTTGATCAAATTAAATAGTTTTTTTTTTTAACAAGGAAATGATATCGTTCTATAAAACTTGAGGTCAATCTGATACGACTTACCGTAAACAAAATTTTTACATATTGACCTTGAAACGAACTGTTGGGCTGTCAGTATTTTCGATTATCAACGTCTTGCGAAAAATTACTCGTAACATTTTTGAATATATTAAATAGCATGCTGATACAATTTGTATGTTAGTAAAATTTAATCATCTGATCTAATAAGCGTATAATTTTTTTTGTTTTGTAGTATAAAATAATATCCAATACTCCTGTATCGTTGGTTGTTAGTACAAAACAATTCGGGAAAAAGAAGAAATTTTTGGCTTTTTAGAAAGTGGGCCGGGCCAGATGGTACTCGTGACCGACCGAGCCCCGTGTTGTAAGTTGACCCGTTATTGTCATAAATTCATAATATAACTTCCTATCACCATTGTTATTAGAGTAGTAATTTTGTCGACTTTATAACTTATAAGATACATGAAATTGATGTAAAAACCTCAAAAGATTAATAGAGTATGCATTTAGAATGGATACATCTTCAACACAAACCTTTTCATATTAAGTGAGTTCATTTCTACTTCGAAACGATTAATATATGTGTGTAATGTGTTACATATCATCATTTTGTACGACATCTTGTAGCACTTAACCTAACACCTTACGTCATGTGTGCAAAAAATTTCATTATCATCTCGATGAAATTTTTTTCATGCAATGACTTAGACGATCGTTGCATGCTTATTTTCATTTTTAATAAATCTAGGGATGATTAATTAGCTAAAGAATGTAGATAAGACGAGCTTTATAAATTGGTATAAACTAGGAATTCATGAATAAGATAAAGGATTTTGGACCACCGATGGCCCTATGCCAAGGTGTTTTTTCGACTTTCCTTTGGACCCTTTACCCAAGTTTTTTAATGATTATTAAATGCTAAACTAGTGATTCTAGGTGGAAAGTTATTAGTAGAAAGTAGAACCATGCATGCATGCATCAAGAAAGTGTGTTTACTAATCCAGTATTTTAAACTATGACATAAATTAGTGACGGGTAAATAGACACCAATCATTATTTTGAAGATAGTTCAAGTTTTACCAATACGACAACCTTGTACTGATTGACTTAATTTGCCTTCCAAAAAAAAATCAATGAACGTCTTGCCAATAATCCAGGAAGAATTGAAGAATAATAAGGACCAAATGGGTATTATTGTCAATTCACATGCTATATGGTTTCTTACAAGATAGTGTTGTGTTTGAGCAAATTTATCCAAACTCCGAAGTCATGGACTCAACTATTTTTGCTATCTTCTTCTTAGCTTTTCTTTCTGCCACAAGAGCCTTTGATCCATGTCCATCTTTGGAATCGGAAAACTCAGATCTTTCCATTATCCATATATATGGAAAATGTTCACCATTCGAGTCACAAAAACCAACTTCGTCATGGACCACTACGGTCCTCAACATGGCCTCCAAAGATCATCAAAGGCTAGCATACTTATCAACCCGACTTACCACACAATTTGCAACTCCCGTGCCAATTGCACCAGGACAAGTTGTAAATATTGGTAACTATGTGGTACGTGTGAGAATTGGCCAACCTGGTCAGATGATGTTTATGGTGTTGGACATTAGTGCTGACACTGCATGGGTCCCATGCAGTGGATGCACCGGTTGTTCGTCCCATGTGTTCACCCCAAACACGTCGGCTTCCTATGGCCCAGTGGATTGTGGCACTTCTGAGTGCACACAAGCCCGTGGGCTTTCATGCCCAACACCCACAACAGGTAGTTGCTTGTTTAACCAATCATATGGTGGCGATTCTTCATTTTCAGCTACATTGTCAAGTGATTTTCTTATGTTGGCTAATGACACACTACCTGGCTATCTTTTTGGGTGCATTGGTGCCGTCTCGGGTAAATCAATCCCTCCTCAAGGGTTGCTGGGTTTGGGTCGTGGAGCTCTTTCCGTGCTTTCCCAATCTGAAACATTTTACGGCGGTGTGTTCTCATATTGCTTGCCTAGTTTTAGATCTTACTATTTTTCGGGGACACTTAGGCTCGGCCCAGTTGGCCAACCTAAAAGTATTAAATACACACCACTCCTTAAAAACCCTCGTCGACCTTCGTTATACTTTGTGAATCTCACTGGTGTAAGTGTGGGCCGAGTCAAGGTACCTATAGCTCCAGAGCTACTAGCGTTAAACGCAACTACTGGTGGGGGAACAATCATCGATTCTGGTACAGTAATAAGTCAATTTGTACCTGCTGCCTATAATGCTATCAAAGAGACATTCAGAAACCAAACACAAGGACCATTTACTTCATTAGGAGCGTTTGACACATGTTTCACAGTGACGCATGAAGATCTAGCCCCAAAGGTGACACTGCATTTTACAGGATTGAACTTAGTTCTACCAATGGAAAACACGTTGATACATAGTAGTGCTGGGAGCCTTGCTTGCTTGGCAATGGCATCTACAAATAATGCCAACTCGGTGTTGAATGTCATTGCGAGTTTGCAACAACAGAACTTAAGGGTTTTGTTTGACATTACCAACTCGCGTGTTGGAATTGCTCGAGAAAATTGCAACTAGAACCACTGTCACTCTTCTCTTTATTTTTTCGGAGTTAGAACAAGAACTCAATCCCAAGTTGTATATTCAAACAGAATATGTGACAAATAAAAGTTTTCTTCGTGAAATTTCTCTTTGCTTATAAGATTTTCGGATTGATTTCTCCGTGAATTGCATTTTTCTACAATATTTAGCATAATGCGTAACATAATGTGGGCAACTTGGATTAAAACATACCTACTACTATTGTGTCATCTAAGAATTTGGGCACCTTTTCATCATATACTATGTTCGCATTTAGATAGTTAGACAATGTAAACCCAATTACCTTATACTTTATTATTCATGACATTAATGATAAATTTTATGGACCCAACTAACCTATAATCTATCATTTAATACTTCCCGTAGTTCAAGTGGTAAAATCACGAAAGCTAGAACTGTAGTAGAAAACAAAAAACATAATAATAAATTGTTGGTGAAGTCATACGACAGTAAATGAAGACAAATTTTCAAAAAGAAGCAGAAAACACATGAACAAGCACCTAAAGCAAAAGAAAAAAAGCAAAACATAGTTTTTCTCTTTTTGATAATTTTACATTTAGCGACAAAGTTTTTCAAACTTTGGTCATTTTAATTTTATTTTTTCAAAATTGACACATTGATTTTTGTGTACAAGCATGGTACCCGCGCAAAACGACGGGTTAAGATTAAAACACTATCAGAAAAACATGTGCTTGATCTTGCTTATTAAAGAACTAAAATTAAAAATAAAAATAAAAAAGAAAGAAAAAAATTAACAACAAATTTGTAAGATGCTCGTGTAAACAATCACAAAAGTTGTATATGTATTATATGTATTTGGTTGTGCAATAATTGTTGTATATGTATATGTATTTGGTCGTGTAATAAATGAACAAAAGTCCATTATAATCTGGTTGTTGGAATACTACTTTCACATGGAAGTCCCGCGTTCAAATTTGGCCGATACATGTTTTCTAAATCCTCCACAATTCCACGATGATTTACCAAATTTAAATCAATTTTGATTTTTATTGAAATAGTTGAGCTGTCCGTTGGTCGAATTAGTTTTCATTTTTTGTATCTTCTTTTAAGGTATAAAAATTATGTAATTTGTTTAGGCCTATAATTATGTTTGATTTTGCTGCTGGATATATTTTGGTTGCTGTTGGGCTGGTACAATTTTCTGGGCCAAACGTAGATTGTCGGAGCTCAATTAGCCCAAGTGTAACGAATGATGCCAACTGACATACATAACGGCGATAAAAGTATAATCCATCTAACCAAAGTACAAAAACTATCTCATAACTGTAAAGGGTTAATAAATTGCATTAACCAAATGACTACGCCATAATAAAAACTACTTCAAACACATAATGAGAACTTCTTGAAAACACACATTTCGGGTAGTTATTAGTATTACTCAAGGCTGTTCGTTATTTTTGGTAGTTGCAATGAGAAATCATCAGATGGAAATGTAACAAACTTGACTTTGATGTTTGAATTTTAATTTAAATCAAGAAAAGTGGAGTTGGATACTAATTGTCGTGTTCTTTTACCAACATTCAAGGCTGTAACAATACAACATACGGCGAAGCCAACCTTATATGTAGGGGTGTAATCGAGCCGAGTCGAGTCGAGTATTGACATGCTCGAGCTCGGCTCGTTTAAAATCGAGTCGAGTCGAGTATTTTTCGAGTCGATCTCGAGTTGTTCGCGAGTTGTCTCGGCTCGATTACACACCCCTATATATATATATATATA
>LBNU01038493.1:48515-74092 GCA_014162995.1 Artemisia annua | reverse complement strand
GTAAAAGTGAAATGTTGAGTTTTCAACAATAGTCAAATGAGAGAGAAAAGTGAAATGTAATTAATACTCTTATTAAAACACCCTATTACTTAAAAGTACAATGATTTATTCACATTGTACAACCAATTAAAATACAAACCGGGTTGACCCGGGACGCTTCAAACCCGCGCGGGTTGACCCGGTTTAATTTGACCTATTTCCGACCCAACCTAGCAAGTTGACCCGGTTTAAATCGACCCATTTTTCGACCGAAACGGTTCAACCGGTTGAACAACCCGGGTCGAACCGGGTTTCAAAACATTATCGGTTACTTAGAAGTACAATGATTTATTCACATTGTACAACCAATTAAAACACAAACCGGGTTGACCCGGGATGCTTCAAACCCGGCGGGTTAACCCGGTTTAATTTGACCAATTTCTGATCCAACCTAGCAAGTTGACCCGATTTAAATCGACCCATTTTTCGACCGGAACGGTTCAACCGGTTGAACCACCCGGGTCGAACCGGGTTTCAAAACATTATCCATTACTTAAAAGTACAATGATTTATTCATATTTTACAACCAATTAAAACACAAACCGGGTTGACTTGGGACGCTTCAAAGCCGGCGGGTTGACCCGGTTTAATTTGACCCATTTCCGACCCAACCTAGCAAGTTGACCCGGTTTAAATCGACCTATTTTTCGACCGGAACGGTTCAACAGGTTGAACCACCCGGGTCGAACCGGGTTTCAAAACATTATCTATTATTTAAAAGTACATTGATTTATTTACANTAGTATTGTTGTTGTTGTTGAGCTTGCTTGGATTATTGAGCTTGTTTGAAAAATTCTTGAACAAAAGATTTGAAAAATCAAATTCAAAACTTTGTTTCCAAACCTGATTTGATCCTTGTTTTTTTTTTGGTTGTTGAAATATGTTTAACAAAAAGATCTGAGTTGGTATTTTGTGTTTGTGATTAAGAGCAGAGAGAAGAAAACAAAAAAAAATATAAAAAATATTTGTCACAAAAAAAGTCTGGGGAGGGAATCGAACCCCAGACCTTCTGCATACCCACACCTCACAACACACACTCTATGCCAACTTGCCCTTGGGTCTTTTTCATCATAACCATACACTTTATTTCTTTTATATAGGTTGAGTTTGGTTTTTGCTTATTTGCTTATAAACTGCTTCTTCAGCTTATTTAGGAAACTTATTTCTAGGTTTTTATTTTTCATAGGCTTGTTTTAACTTAATTGATTTTCCAGAAAAGTTTCAAATTTATTTAAATAGTTTAGATAATTAATTTGAATTAATTAGTGTAGATTAGTAATTAAATCATATTAATTAGAATTTTTATTAAATAATTAATTTTCTTTTTTCTAAAATTTTCTTTTGTCATCTAGTGCGTTAGAAAATTATTTTTAGGCCCATAGGATTTGCGTAGCTATAATTTCGCGTTTTTATTTGAACGTTGACGTTTATTTAGAATAAACGTCACGTTTATTTGTTTAATTGTTTTTTAGGATTCCCGATACCTAACTTTGTTTCCCGTAGTGTTTTAGGATTCCCCTAGTTTGCCTAATTACCTTTTGTTCCCTTTAGGTTATTTTATTTCAATCCTCGTTAGTTAATTTTTCCAATTTCGTTAATTTAACGTACCATAAAACCAAACAATCTTTCACAACCAAACATACAAGTCTTTAATCTCGATCTTTCACGAATCTTTCCATTCACACCTCGTTGGGGTACGACTCGGGAAATCACTTCCCGGTCTCACAAATATCACATTGCACGAGTTTACGAGGTAATCTTTTTCCTAAAAGGTTTACTTGTATTTCTCTACGTCTAGTTGTCACTCACGATAACTTTGACTCAACTTTGTTGATATTTTTGTGTACTTGTTGTTTTGCACACTAAAACATAACGAATCACATGTGTTGCACAATTTATCAAGAAAGAAAATTCATGTACTAAGGTACAATCCACTAAGACGCCAAATCAAAACAAACCCTTTGATAAGAAGCAAGAGGCTAAGAAACCTAATAGGTGGATATCTACAGGATGTAGTTTTTCCATGACTGAGACTTCCGCTGCATCTGATAAGAAAACTACGTCTAGATCTTACCTTAGGTGGATTCCCACGGGAAAAGTTTTTAAAACAGTTGGTCTTAGATGGATTCCCACAGGGAAATTTTTTGATAGTTGCACAAAGACAAATAATATTGATAATGAGCAAATGGAAGTAGAAACCACGACAACCGTTGATAGTGAACACCCTCAATGTGAGGAAACATGTACTTCTAACAATGTTATTTGTGCAAATTCTTTTTCTGTGGATGCAGGTACTTGTGAAAGTGAAGAGGGTTCATATTCCCAATGTGGTAAAGAAGAACTTTACGCCAGCATCGCATGTGGAAATCCTTTTCTAATTCCACTCTTAACCCCACTTTTACTTGTCCAAACTTAATTTTTCTTTCTTCAAATCTTCTTTGTAAATATTTTTTTGAAAAACAAAATACAAAATTTTAAAACCAACAAAAACAAAATACAAAAACAGAAAATTTTCAAAAATACAAAAAAATATATATATAAAAAAAAATCCTAAAATATTCTTCTCACGACATGTCTCTCATATAATCAATATTCTGTACGTATCTAGAAATGTCATACAACAATGATACGGACATGTACAGATGCTTGAGCGAGAGTTCATTAAAATGTTTTCAAAACATGTCGTTTCTCAAAATTTCTTCTCTATGACTTTCGTATACTTCAGTACGAAACCCGAGCTTAAATGATAACTTATTAGTATTTCAGCTAAGTCGTTCTTCAAAGGAAGGAAAGTGCTTAACTAAAACAAAGGTTTTAAAGAATTTTCGAGCACTTATCCTAAAAACTAAAATTCTCTTACATTCTGAGCACCACCTTTTCAAGATTTTTCAAAAAGATTTTTAAAATGTATCAAAATCGGTGCTCATCATCTAAATGTCTTGTGTACACCTTTCAGTGCACAACTCAATGTATCAAAGAAAGGAAAGTGCTACGCAAAAATGATTTTCATCAACAAAGTGCACTTATCCTAAAAATGGACACTGTTGTACGCCTTAGTGCGACATTCCTATTCAAACAAAGAGAAGTCTTTGTTTTTCAAAAACCATGATGCAAAATTCAACAACTCTAAAACTTCTTACTCTTTAAGAATTTTGCTTCAAGAAGACTCCTTCCCTCTAACTTTAAAAAGGTTAATATTCTCAAAATCATATGCGAGTTTTGAAGGGGAGTATTTCGAAAGCAAAATGTTCCAATTTCATGCTAAAACAAATCCGTCTATCTCTCCAAAAGCTTTTCATTTAATCAGTTGATATAAAAATATCACGATATGCTATTTTTGAGGGGGAGAAGACGTGATTAAAATGTGATCAAAAATGTTTAAAGATCATTATAGAATCTCAAAAGAGCTCGACTCAGATATAACCAACGAATTGACGAAGCTTAAATGTCAGTAATCGAAAGGATTTTGTTCAAGTAGAATGTACAATTTCGAGAAACTTTCTTTGGACTTGACCAGGCCGGGTAATAATTTCAAGCTAGTCTAACTAGCGATGTAAACGTGTCTCGAATCGGTCTTGTTCACTGAAAGTCGATCAATTCAAAAGTGTGAACTCTACCAAACAGGTGCAAATTTATATTAAAAATTTATGAGCACATGTGAAGGAGGAGTATTTCAGAAAATGCAAAACTCTCGAAGTGTCAACAAAACGTGTTTTATAATCGTAAACACTTTGAGAGATTTTATAAAAAGTTTTATGGCATGTGATCAATAAACCTAGGATAATCATGGTGTTATAAGGTGATTAATGTTAGGTTTATGTCCTATGATCCGCCAGAGCCGGAGGGATCTACCCAAGGACAACTCCAATAGATTAGTACTATAAGTCCTTAGGTATGATTGAAAAAAGAAGTAAAGAAATGAAAGGAGAAATAAGGGGTTGAAGAATTAAAAAGAAAAGTTAATAAAAGGGTGAAAAGAAATAGCCCTCCAAATGATCAACCTTAGGGCAGAAACCGGGTTCAATTCATATGCTACTGGTTGTTACTAAGGTGAAACTGGTAATGAAAACAAGACGTCATGGACCCAGTGACGCACTGCACTTAAACCTTCTAGCCACTCAGATATCTCTCAAAAGGTATTTGTTTCATTCTCACGGGGAACCCTGCAAAATCTATCGACCGCTCATTACGAGTTATGTTGATATTGAAACAGGAGACACCGCTCCAGTCTCCGACTACTAAATATGCACTTATCGAGTCTAGAGCCACGAGATACATCTAAAGATCTCATAGAAACACATGATACTTCTACACTGGTTGTTCAACATTAAGGAACCAGTTGTAAACTTAAGAGTCCTACGCAAATCTTAGCAATCTGCCAGAACATTTATGAGAGAATTCCCAATTGTGATTACTCAGTGATTGAATGGAAATTCCTGCCAGGGTCAACATCAAACAGCTTTGACAGTAGGTCACTCCCGCCAAAGAGATTCCTTTCATGAATCGAGTCCTTAAGACGTAGGTCGTTACTTAGATTTACCCTATGTAATGATAACTATCCTTAATGGGATTAGGACGGCTGATGTGTCTGACCAAGGTGAATGGAATCAAGACATTCATCAGTAAACCAATCGTAGTGGTCTAATCTTTTTGAAAAGTCCATGATGATCGATTGAACATTATTACTAACATTTACCATGCAGCTACCGATGAATGTTCCTTGGAGAAAGACCGATACCATCATAATTCATCATCACTCAAAGATCCACATGCTCATACCAAGCAAAGCTAAGCTCTCTTCAAAGATCAAAGCAAAGCAAAGTTCAGAACGATTCTACGTCAAAGTTAAAGAATCTACAAAGTAAAGAGACAAGGATCAAATACAATGAGAAGAGAACTCCACAAAGATACAACGTCAAACAAAGTATGAGCATGTTGGAGAAATAACCCTTTTCCATAATTTATTTTTTTTTTTTTTCAAAAAAAAAGTACGTAAAGACAACAGAGTAAAGATGTTGATCAAAGGTAAAGAACGACCAAACGACATTAATCAAAGATCACAAAGCATGATGGAACAACCACTAAAGAACTATTCTATGATGACAAACAAAGTTCAAAGACCAAGAAGACAACAAACCTAATCACGTGGAGCATCATTCTAATGACCACCCCTTAGGGAGAGATTGTTAGCATTAAGAAAGTGTTGGTCATTCTATGTATAGGATCTTTGTAACGTGTCATAGAAAGTATAAGTTTATTTAGTTAATAGGCTGTGGACTTGGTAATCATTAGTTACATGTATAAGCCTTTTTAATAGAATATGTAAACCAAGCCCATTAGTAAAAGCCCATAGAAAGCCCATCCATTAGTTATGTATGGAAGTATAAAAGGCACACTATGTCTCATTTGTAGAGTGTGCTTGAGTGTGTAAGTGTGTGTTTATGAATGAAATACATGTTCCATCTTTCTTCTACTTTATCTCTCTAGAAATACACATACTTCTCTCTTGCCACCAATCTTAGTGCTCTATATTGTGTGATGAAGTTGATAGATTTAAGGTCCTACCAGGCACTTAATGACTCAAACTAGTCTACCGTACTTCCGCTTACTTACAGAGGGTCGTGTCTTTGGTTCCAAAAAGGATTCTAGGGAGATTGGCTAGGCTAATTGACCATAGAAGTCTAGTCAATATAGGATGACCAACTAGGCTAGTAAACTTTCTCCCCATTGCTCACAACTTCAATTTAATTTCAGTTTATTTAGTTTAATTAATGATTCAACTCAAATCTCTTTTAAAAACGTGACATAGACTTAGATTAAAATCCAGATACACGTAGCTCTTGGGACGACCTCGGTTTTACCAATTACTACTCTACACATGATCGGGTACACTGCCCGTTAGTGCATTAAGGTAGACCATAGGTAAACGAGACACTTTATAAATTTAAGACGTGGTCAGTACAACCTGCATGGTGAGTGTATCCTCTTTTGTAAATTGTCTATTTGCCCAATCCTATTTACTTTAATCATGGTACGCATACACTTCACAGAACATAAAAAATTTCGTTATGAGACTGTGATGAATTGGGGTTTGTTAAGTAAACGTGAGACGACCCGTATCTTGGCGAGGTGACCTACTATTTTCGCAGCCATGACAAGTGTATCCTCTTTACTTGAATGTTCACCCATCTGAGCCACCTGCGCAACGACATTGCCACTTGGTTTTCATAAAATGAAGGCCGCTTACTTTTTAAAATATCGTTGTGAGGCTGTGATGAATTGGGGTTTGTTTAGTAAACGTGAGACGACCCGTATCTTGGCGAGGTGACCTACTATGGTCGCAGCCATGACGAGTATATCCTATTTTCTTGAATGTTTACCCATCTGAGCCACCTGTGCAACGACACTGCCACTTGGTTTTCAGAAAATGTAAATAACGATCCAGTGCACACGTGTTCTTGAAGTATCTGTGTGTAAGCCACGTTTGTCTCTACCGAGGACACGTATAAACTAAATTAGATAGCAAAAGACGTCGTTTTGAGCCAACGTTATTTGCAAGCATGAAACGGCATCATACGGAAGCAAGGAAAGAAATATTAAAACACTAAAATAAAATAAAATAAAATAAAATAAAATAAAAAACGGCGTCGTTTTGAAAGCCTCTAAACGGCGTCGTTTCACATGGTAAATTGCTCCAATCAAGGTAAATATACACTTTTGGAGGCCCCTGGACCGCCTTCCAAGTCGTTGCAATCTAGACATTCGCGGGGTGGACTTCACTCAACAAGATGTCCAATTTGTGATGGCCCCTTAGAAACAACCCACCATCTTTTTATTGAATGTCCTATTACAGCTTATTTAAGAACCATGATCACGGATTTGTGGGGTTTGAGAGGGTACCCGAAGAACCTCTCTGATCTTCTTCTATGGGCTCAAACAGCACAAATTCATGGCGATATTAAGCCCCGTTTCGACTTGGTGACCCGAACAACGACATGGGTAATATGGATATTGAAAAATCGTCTTTGTTTTGACTTGAAGCCTCGAAGGAAAGACATGTTAGGTGAAGAAATTAATGTGTTATCACATTCTTGGTTAACTCATTGTCATGGATCACTTAAACCTAAATGGTTAGATTGGATTAGTGATCCAATAAATTGTTGTATGATGCAAATATATTTTTTTATTCTAGTTTCTTGCTAGTTGTTTCTATAATAAATATAACTGTTCGAAACAAAAGAAGAAGCATATATGATACTATCCATTCACCCATCTGTAATTGTTTAGATTATGAATCAAATCCTTTTGCTATTGTGTTAGTTTCCTATCATTCAATTCAATATACTCCGTAATAAACTATACGATCGACAATGACCAGATAATGCAAAAGATACTAGCTAGACTCTGGTCCTAACACATCAAATATCCTCAAAACATTATTGTAAAAGCATTGTATATGTGACCACTTTGGTTATATCATCATGACCAAGTTCAAACTTTATACTCGATGTTGATCATTTTGCCAAACCAAATTATACAGTTTTAGAAAGATTTTTATTATTTCATTATAGACCTAGAAAATTCAAACTTACCGTGTTTTGAAGTGTCGACACTACATTTTAATTTACCCAGCTAAACAAGGGTCATAAACCAGATAACAATTGACAGTGTCTCAAGATTATTAAGATACACAATCCAGACTCGTTTTTTTTCCCCCTCGAAATACAATGAGCCTGTTTTTTTGTTTCTTTCTCCTTCTTTATGCACACACGACCCAAGTGATTGATAGGCTTTTGCCGGGTTTTTCAAGCATCGATAATGTGACTTCGTTTGAAGCTAGTTTCCAAATTTGACAACATTAGGTCTTCACAAACAGGGACGGAACCAGGACCAAATATGACCGGTTGTACAAAAATTTTTGAACCGTAATATTAGAAACACATTTCAGTGGACCATGTGCATTTAGGAAAAATCGATGTTTTTTCAAAATTAAAAATACATCGAAAAATCCATGGGTTTCCCGAGAGCACGCGGGAACCCTCTCGTTTCGTCCCTGTTCACAAAATCAGGTTCTTATGTTATAAGTAAACAAAGTTAGGAGTTTGAGTCGACAAAATAAGTTAAATGACTAATATATGGCAATACTGGCATGTTTGTATTCTCGATCGTAATCATGGATTATGATAGATTCTGTATTATATAATTTTCTTTTTAACCTATCCAGAGTTTTAATATTCCCAAGCCATAACTGGATACAGATTCGAAAACTCGATGAAATACTCTAAAAGACGTATCATCTTTAAAGGTTTCAGGAGTTTCTAAGTACATATTTAAAGCAAAAGCCAAATGAGACACTCCTTCTCTCAAGTTGCGCTCAAAGCATCAACCCTTTTAGTAATCGAATGTTAACACCTGTGTCATTGGTTGTATGTGTACTTTTTTTTCTCACTTTCCTTTAAATGTCGAAGCACACGACGCGAATATGCAGATATAAAGAGGAAAGATATGAATAAAAGTGACCTTTAACGAAAATAAGAAAGCATATATTGACGCACTTATTTGCATAATTAGTGGTCCAAACTCCTAATTACACAAAGTGAGTGTCTTGGACCACTCTTGAAGAAAGGAGTTGTGTAATCTAGATTTGCCAAAGATATTTATTGATATAAAAAATGAGATGAATATGTATAGATCGATCTTGATTGAAACAATTGCAGTCCATGAACAAAAGTTTAAGATTAGGTAGTGATAAAGTGTTAGGAGTGTGTGTTTGCATGTGCAAGTGCATGGGGCTTATGATTATGCCACATGAACAAAACAAGAAATGGAATTAATGTATAATGATCTAATGAGATTTTTATGGTACATAATTTGGTTTTTTGGCTCTAAGTACATTATTTCTCAAACTAATAAAACATACAGAATAGCATTTAAAAAGATGATGTAATTGGTAAAGAGGTACGAAGCATGATGTTGATCTTGTTTTTCGACTTTATATATACATATATTGTTATAGGAGTAGCGTGTTTGCATTAGTTAAGTCGAATAAAAATAACACGAGCTATAAATATCACGAAAGTCAATTTATTGGTAAAAGTCATAATCATATATGATCAGTCTTTTCACCCTAGTTAAATTATTGTAATTGAATTTTCGTTTGAAACCAGTATAGTGTGAAAAAAAAAACAAAAAACCACTCCTGTTGACAATAGATGATTAAGAGCTAGGGACGAAAGTGTTAGTTTTTATTATTATTATTTTTCTTGAACGACAATTTTATAATAAAAAGCTAGCGAGCGGCTAGAAAACAAATTACAAACAAAGAGTCATTGGACTTTGTAACCACTCGACTAGTTAGAATAAACATCTTTTCCTCTACTAGAACACCACTCAAATGAATGAGACACGATAAGATCAAAAATGACGCTTTTCTTCATCTTCACTGCTCCAAAGGTAACGTTATTCGATATTGCCACATAACCCACATCGCTGACATGATAATATCTTCCAAAACACCTCTTGCTTTCTGATGAACGTTAACAACATCAGTCCAATTAAAAACGTCGGCTATCACCCCAAACATAGGTTGAACCATGTCAATCCAACGGAAGATCCTCTTCCAAATTCGGACTGCGATATCACACTTCACAAAAACATGATCCGTATCTTCCATTGCAGCTCCACATGAAGGGCATAGGATTGAAGGAACATCTATCCCTCGCACAATAAGATTTTCGCGTGTTGGTAAGCTGTCATGTGTGAGCCTCCAAACCAAGATGTTTACCTTTATAGGAACTAGATTATTCCATCTTGTCTCTTAATCTCTGAATGAAGAATTTTTTCGTCAATATGCTTACGAATGCAAGCCACTGTGAAAGAACCATCTTGTTGCAACGTACATTGCCAAGTATCTTCACGATCAGATAGCGACGAAAGTGTTATATTCGACATTTGGATTATCGTGATCGATAGTTTCTACTAAGTGATTATATGCATCTCATAAATCCATCAATAGTATTCAACAACTAAAGTATGGGGCGTTTATTTTTATTTCTAGATTAATAGGCTTATAAATATTATAAGGTCCACGTCTTTTGTAGGCTCCAGTTGGGGAAAAGTTAGAATTTCATGCGTTAATGATATGGAGGAAACAATAGAATTTAGTGGGTCCTATCTTAAAAAGAAATATTATTAAATATGTGATTCCGGTCATTTGAAAAAAGAAACACACTCTTACACTATTTTCTCGAGTTGAGTAAAAGGGAGGAAGTAAAGTGAAAGTGAGTAAGTTTGTGTTCTCCAGTTTTTTTAGGAAGTAAAGTGAGGTAAAGTGAAGTAAAGTTGTTATATTTTAGTTATAAAACTTTCACTTCACTTTTGGGGTGAAAGTCACTTTACTTCCTCTCTCTCTTACTTCAATTCCTCTTTCTTTCACTTTCATTCATTTTTTTTTTCTCTAGAACGCGACGTTAGTCTACTTCCTGATGTCTACCTATTAAAACATATGAATGGTTTTGTTTCTAGTTGATCAATATACATATAAGAAAATATTATTTTGCATAAGATTTGGAGAGTAGTGGGGATGGCATCATGGCAACATTATGGACAGTGTCGTAGTTGAGGTTTCAGAGGCCTTGTGCGAAAACTTATGTCGTAACTAAATATGACGGTCAAAGATCTCATATCAACTATTAAAAACAAAACATTATATTTTAACAATATAGCTTCAATTTTGTCAAATAAACAAAACATAGAATCATATTTCATTAACATTTTGTTATTGTCTGAAGTAAATTTTGAGGCACTGAATACTAAGAGGTTTACATTTTGAGGCCCCTAAAGTATTGATGCGTTGTGCGATTGCACACCTCACACACCCTCATATACGACTCTGATTATGGATATAGGTGCGATGTCATCCTCTTGTAGACATCTTATTTACTTGGAAGCACACTCTTTTATAACCGTTCTAGTTGCTACCTCCAATTTACGTTATATAGTAATCACACAACTTTGATGTGTTTTATGACATTGACTTTCTAGTATTCACTAAAATCTAGAAAACAATTTTGATTTTTCCTATACCTAAACAACATCACAAGCTTAGAAATTTAAATAGATTAATAATCGAACGGCTGAAGCATCACTTCCCTTGTTACCTGCCTGGTTAAAGGGTTGAACACTCTTATGCAAGTTTGAATTAAGATCATTTACATAAATTAGATCTTAACATTCTCATCATCAATGTTCTTTCCTGCATTCTCTTATACCACCATTGACATTTGTTGCATTGTTTTTGGAAGAAGATGGTCAAATTAACATAAATATGAAAGAATAAACTCATAGTTGATTGATAAGGAAGTTGAGAGTATTTTCTCATGATTATACATGTATCTTAAATCTAATGCACTCTTTGTTTACGCATATCAGCATGAATGAAGTGTCAGTTTGTGAAGTTTTGATAGTATAGTAAAAGCGTACATGGTGGCCGGGCGGGCCAGTGTTAGGCTACTCGATGTGATAAAATTTATAATTTGATTTTTCAAAATATATTTCTATAAGGACTTATTGTGTCATATTGTTGTTTTGTAGTTTGGGTTCGTTCTGCACAAATCTCAGACACTCGCCTCAAAATGATAAAAGGAAAAGCACGGAGGGACCTCTTTGTGCAATATCTTAAAAGCTGGAAGTTGGGAGTATAAAAGGCAAAAGGACAAGGGTTGCAATCATAACTCATCCCTAATTTCTCTATGTATTCTCTCTCAATTTACACACACAAATTTTTCATTCATTTATATTTGTTTAACTCTTATGATTAATTATTGTGATAGCATATTTACTAATTTAGGTGAATGATCTACACCTGATTAGTAGTGGTAGATTTTGGTTTGTGATCTTATACACTGATTACGATCAATCTGTAGTTTTGGTTGAATTGAGATTCAATAGAAGTTGTCTATGTGTTTAAACCCTATTTTTCTATATGGTATCAGAGCCGGTTTAGTCAATTAGACTCTAAATCGTTTTTCAAAAAAAAATAAGGTTCAATAATTTTGGGGGGTTTTTTATTTTTAAGAGTTTTTGGATCAATTAATTTGTAATAAATGATAGATCTAGTGTTGTTTCCATCAGATTTAAGGTTTTAAAGAAGGGGAGATTGCATATATATCCCTCCAAAGACTCATAATTGCATTTTAAAGGCTTATAATAGTCGATTAACTTGTCTTAATCGATAGATCTATAGTTATTTTACTTTCTTGAGAAGTTTGGTTGAAAACGCCTAATTTTTGGAAAAATTAGGGTTTACAAAATTTATGGCTTTTAGTTTAAAAGGCTTTTGTTGGTCGATTAACGCCTGGTTATCGATAGATCTTGGGTATTTTGCTTGGATTTGAAAGATTTGAGAAAAAAAACATAATTCCTAGGGGTTGATTGTTTAATTAAGGTCTTCTGTTGTGTTTTTGTAAGTCTTCTTTTTACCAACCTTTTCTAAGTGGTAAGTGTTGGGAATTATATTAGAGTTGATAAGACAAAACATTGAAAGATGAGGGACTTATGGATACAAAGGAAGAAACTTCAAAAGAAAGAAAAGACTACTGCATATCTTTTATTATTCTAGGAATATCCTTTGTAACCATAGTATCTCTATTATATAAAGAGATATAGGGAATTGGTTTTAGAGTGTGCCAGAAAGTGTGTGTGTGTGCACAAATGGTGTAAAACGTGTTGTGTGTGTGGGTTTACACGTCCCACAAGATGTAGACGCTAGCATATGTTTTAGCCCCAAGATCATTAGTTTGATCCTGTTGATATAACCGTCTTACCATTGATCAGGTAAGATTGGGGCTTGTAGTAGTCATTGTATAAAGATGATGATGAAACCTTGTTAGGCAATAACAAAGATTGTTCTTNCTTATGGATACAAAGGAAGAAACTTCAAAAGAAAGAAAAGACTACTGCATATCTTTTATTATTCTAGGAATATCCTTTGTAACCATAGTATCTCTATTATATAAAGAGATATAGGGAATTGGTTTTAGAGTGTGCCAGAAAGTGTGTGTGTGTGCACAAATGGTGTAAAACGTGTTGTGTGTGTGGGTTTACACGTCCCACAAGATGTAGACGCTAGCATATGTTTTAGCCCCAAGATCATTAGTTTGATCCTGTTGATATAACCATCTTACCATTGATCAGGTAAGATTGGGGCTTGTAGTAGTCATTGTATAAAGATGATGATGAAACCTTGTTAGGCAATAACAAAGATTGTTCTTATTATTCCGTTGTGCATTCTATTGTTCTTTGTTATTTTTCATCCTAGTCAAGCCTAGATCAAGTTTCAACAAGTGGTATCAGAGCCAAGGGGGCTCGTGATCTAGGATCTACAAGGTTTTTCGATGAAAAGGAGAAAAATTCAAATCTGGTACTATTTTTCGTATCTTTCTGTAGGTCAGTTTTCAAGAGGCGATAGATGTTCATTAACCATTGGATCGGGCTGCAATTTTTTGTGGGATTCTTGGTATATCTAGCTACAATCCCACCGGAGGGATTTTCAATCAGAGCTTTCAGTCAAATGATATTCTATGTCAAAAACTGCTGCAGAGAAAGGGTATGATATTCGGATTTTTAGGGTTTGTTTGTTATTACCTTACTGGTTTTCTTGTTCTACGACATTAATCTGCTGTGGAAGTCAGTTAGGGAGATAATGGTGGTTAATTCATGCCTTAATCTATTGATGACTCTTGGTTTTAAGCTGCATATAATGATATTAGGGTTTGGTGAAAACACTAATTCAATTAAGGTAATCTGTTCGCCTAACTCATTTGTTAACTGACCTTCTCATTAATTCACTTATGCTTTCATTATGGAATGTCGATTTGTGAAGAGTACATACAGGTTTAAAGGTCGGTTAGGGTTTAGGGTTTTAATATGAATTGGTTTTCTTATTCTCCTATCTAAAGGATCGTAGTTGTGTTTGATCTGGTGGACTAAGGTTACTGGTATACCGTTCTTGAATGAATAGACTGAAGTTACTGCTTGTAGGAGTAACCTTAGTCTCTTAATGGTGGAGGGTTTAATTATTCTTGCTATGTTTTGGAATCTGCTTATTAAGAAGGTGCGTGGTTTTCTTCAAGTAAGGCTACGCTTTATGAGCAGTGAGTAATGTTACTGATTTTGTGGGATTAAGGCTACAAACAGGTTGTGATCTTACTGAGGTTACTGGTACATATCGATACTTTTCTTGAAGTAACCCTACTCTTGCATAATTATACTGCCAGTTACGCATTGTACTGACTGTGGTCCATCAATGTGTTTATACAACTAGTGTCAGTTTGTACTGCTTTCTTTGTCTAAAGGATAGTACTGCTCGTTTAAATATTGATACTGCTGATTCTATCTTGTTTGTACTGCTGACATCACCTCGTTAGTACTGCTCCGTTTCAGTTTATACTGCTCGACTGTCACGTTTAAGAATGCAGGTCAAGCGTACACTTAAAGATCATGGGTCAGTATATTTCTCAATTGGTTGGTGGTCCTACATTGTTTTGTCATGGGTCAGTGGTGACTCTTGAATTTTTATATCACTATATAAGCGCATGAGTTGTGTTGATAGCATGGGTATTTGTGACTTCGTAGATATTTGGTGTTTACAAGTAACAGCCTTTTGCAAGTAATATGGTTAACATGAATTTATTAACCTCGTACTGATTATTCCAGGTTTGAAATTATAATGGCTTGCATTTAATGAATCATGTTTTGTGGTATTATGAATTCACTTATTGAGGTTGTGATTCGTGGTATGGATATATTGCACGACACACAAGGAAGCTATTGGTTGACAAGTTTACAAATGTGAGGGGAAGCCAAGATGTTTTTCTATTTTTGTTAGTTATTGAACAACAAAGATTTTTGGTTCTCGGAAAGTTTCAAGATTTACACACAAGTTGTTTTCTTGGTTGTTCATGGACACAGAAGTTTTTGGTTTATTGGTTCTTAAACAGTTTAATGGCTCGTTCTTATTGCTTAATTGGTTACGAAGAAAAGTTTTTATCACCTATTTGATGTTGAAGTGGAATTATTCGGGTTTGTGTTTTATCATACCTTTTAGCAGGAGGTAACTTGTTCGTTCGTTCAGGTGACTACGAATTGACAATCACTTGAAGGAGTTAGATTATTGTGCTCAGTGATTATCGTCAAGAGATTGCGATCTCCCTATACATTAAGTATACGTTCGAAGTCAATTTTATTACAAGACATAAGACACAAGTTTGAGTCGTTCTACTTCAGCATCAAGTTGGTCAAACTTAGTTTTCTTCATCAGTGATCATTACATAGAGCCTACATTCAAGAAATGGTTCACATATGGGTTTCAGGGGAAGCTTAATGATTAAATGTTTAACCATTTATATGCTACATCAAGGTTTTTGAAGATCAAGGTTGCTTTCTTTTGTCGCCTAATTGATGATGACAAAACGGGGAAGAATATTTACATAGATGATTGCAACTTGTAGAGCCTTGGTGATATTGCATGGTTTAAGGGGAAGTTCATTTATCTTTCATATATATTAACTTCAGGGGAAGTTCATGCTTATGTGGTTTTGTCATTATCAACTAGGGGAAGATTGTTGGGAATTATATTAGAGTTGATAAGACAAAACATTGAAAGATGAGGGACATATGGAGACAAAGGAAGAAACTTCAAAAGAAAGAAAATATTACTACATATCTTTTATTATTCTAGGAATATCCTTTGTAACTCTAGTATCTCTATTATATAAAGAGATACAGGGAATTTGTTTTAGAGTGTGCCAGAAAGTGTGTGTGTGCACCAAAGGTGTAAAACGTGTTGTGTGTGTGGGTTTACACGTCCCACAAGATGTAGATGCTAGCATATGTTTTAGCCCCAAGATCATTAGTTTGATCCTGTTGATATAACCGTCTTACCATTGATCAGGTAAGATTGGGGTTTGTAGTAGTCATTGTATAAAGATGATGATGAAACCTTGTTAGGCAATAACAAAGATTGTTCTTATTATTCCGCTGTGCATTCTATTGTTCTTTGTTATTGTTCATCCTAGTCAAGCCTAGATCAAGTTTCAACAGTAAGTTTGGTAGACTTGCTACATTCGGGATCAATTTGTTATTCTTTGTTCTTTGAACTTGTCAAGTGCACTTGATCTGCCGCTTTAGTGGCAAGGAATCCTGTGTACATGCTACATTCGGGATCAATTTGCTTTAGAAGGAAAAAATAAGATTGGGTTTATTGATGGTACATGCAAAATGTCTAATACTGATGAGGTTTTGGGTAAACAGTGGGATAAGTGTAATGCTATTGTTTTTGGTTGTATTCTAAATTCGATTTCTAAAGAACTGTATCTTGGTCAAATCTTATCTTACTATCTTATAATGGAGGAAGTCCTTTTCCTCTATTAAATGTCTTAAAATTCAGCAATACAAAAAACCAAACATAAAGTACAAGTATCTAAAACACAAGCATTAAACAATACAAGTATCTTATATACTAAAAGCTTAAGTTGTCTTATAAATGCAAAGTGCTCACAATAAATGTTTCATGAATTGAAAGTGAAATGTGGAAGCTTCATGTGTTAGTACATTGATTTAATAGTCATGCATAAGGGTAAGTACATAGGAATCTTGCACAAAAGTTTGTACGATACAACATGTTTCAAGCCATCTCTAAACCTCAAAGAATACAAACCAAAAATGTCATGAATGCATAAATTAAACACACCAATTAGTGGTTAGTCCTTTTACCTTCCCGTCCGTGAGTTACAAATATTTTATCAACTATATAATGTGTCAAAAATCACACACAACAAACCACAACTTCCTCCACACCGCGTGCACATTGGGCTACAACTTATTATGGTGGTAAAGTAAGCATCATATCATCTTACTTATTTAGCATATTGATTTATATTATTTTATGTAAATTTCACGTGAATGTAGGACATAAAGATGGTAGCTTAGGAGATTTGGTAGTAACATCATCTTCTCTAATGGTTTAAGTTACTAACGATAAACTATATCTATTAAGTGGAACATGCACGAACATTTTTACTTTGATCGAAAATGCAATATATTGATTAACTGTATTTAAGTTACTAACGATCAACTATATCTATTTTTTTTTGTAGTGCATCAAGAAGCATTAAAGAAAGAGATTGAGAAGTCACAAAAATTGTGTCAAGAACAAAACATGCAAAAGGCTAATGAACAACAACGACAAAGACAACAACAACAAGATCAACGTCACGGCCACCGGTGGGATGAATACTTAGCATTCATATTAATAGTATGTTACAAATTAAACATGCAATATTTTACTTCATGTAATACCGATAAACGGGCTAATACTATTGATTCGTTAACAAGTAAGTTTATTGAAAATAATGTGACGAGCATTCAATTTTTAGTCAATAATTATTACTACACTTTGTTGATGTATTTTAATATTTTTGCTCTTAATGTAGTTTTTTGTCTTGCGTTGTGTTAATGTCACTTTCTTAATTAAACGTCTAGGAATATTGCGTGACTTTGATATTTGATATGACTGTGTAAATTATGTCGATGTTACATATTGCAAATGGTAGTATATAATAAAAATATCTTCACACTATCATCATAACAATGAGAATCTTCTAAATCGAAAAAGTATATAAAGGAGAAGAAAATTGTATTTCAAATGTTATCCTACACCTATCACGAGGTAAGCATTATTTATTTGAGTTTGAGATCATGTGATTCATGTCGTCATACTGTAAATACTTAGAATGAGTTACTAATGAATGCTCCAAATTCGAAATTATAGTTTATGGAAAAATGTTGTAATAATGCATTAATTAAAAAATAATTTATGTAACTTCCTCACATTAAAAGATTACATATGAAAAGTCTCATTTAAATATAACATTTTGCAAAAAACCTCTTCACATTAAAGAAAGAGCAAGTCACGAAATTTGTATCAAGAACAAAACATGCAAAATGCCAACGAACAACAACGACAAAGACAACAACAAGAAGAAGAACAACAAGAACAACGCCACGGCCACCGTTGTCAATATAGATGAATACTTAGCATTCATATTAATAGTACGTTACAAATTAAACATGCAATATTTTACTATACGAATTATAATTTATTATACGAATTATAATTTATACTCTTGAATATACTAATCACTTTAATGTTTTATGTTTTTATAGTTTTGTTAAAAAGGAAATTTGTTTTATAGTTCGCTTTTAATAATGTAATTTATTTGAACAACGAAGTCCGTCTTTCACAAAAAAATGGGAGTTTCAAACATGAACCGAAAATTAGTCCCGAACATTACGAAAAAACAATTAGATCCAACATGTGTGCATCGCATGGGTCCTGAGGCAGTCAAAACCTGTGTGCATTGCATGTGGATGAATATAAAAGGTCTCTAACATTAATGTCATCGCTTCATATTTAAAATAATTTATGCAACTTATACATATTAAAAAATTACATGTGAAGAGACTCTTTTCAATGTAACATCTTGAAAAAAATCTCTTCACATATACTCTTTTAATGTCAATAAACTATTTTAAATGTGTGTCATGCTTAGAAAATGTGATACCATCACAGCTTAGATATATAATGACGAAAATAAGTTCTGAAGATTACGATATAAAAACTTATATACAGTCCATGTGCAACTCAATAAAGTATTCTAAGTACGTATAAAGCTTAGCAAATGTGTGACACCATGAAAACTTAAATATAAAATGACGAAAATAAATGCCGAATATTACACTATGAAAACTTCTATATAGCCCATGTGCATCGCAAGTATTTTAAATCTATGAAAACTTCTATACAGCACATGTGCATCACACGGGCATTGTTGACTATCATAAGAAATAGTTATAACTTAGCCCAATGTATTAATATTAGTTAGTTCAAATAAAAAATGATAGAGTCAATACCAAAATAAATAGACAAGAAATATTACGTAAAAAATACATCTTAAAAGATTACATGTCAATAAACTATTTTAAATACGTATCATGCTTACAAAATGTATGCTACCATGACAACTTATATATACAATGACAAAAATACGTCCCGAATATAAAATGACGAAAATAAATGACGGATCCATGATCAAAATGACGAAAATTTGTGCTGAACAATAACAATTTAAATATATAATACCATCATATATAGCCCGGGGCATCGCCCGGGTCTGAATGACTCGTTAATGTAATGTTTACAATTCATTTAAGCATAATTAATATACATTTTTAAAACACTCATTTAATGATAAATACAAGTATTAAAATACATAGTATAATTCATGCATGCTGCTAATTAATGATACTTTAAAAACCCCCATTTCAAAGAAAAATACAATTAAAAGAACGCATTGTACAAACCAAGCAAGCTACTAAACACAATAAATAATACAAACTAAGCAAATTTCACCAAACTATTATCATTACTTATAGTCCCTAAACAAACAAACTAATCAGTAAAGTTATTGCCAAAAAATATACAAATTAAATAAATTATTAGCCGAAAAAAATTAATTACATGATACCCTCAGCCGCATCGCGCGAGAACCTTGCTAGTATTTTCTAAAAGGGCTTTCCATGTGTGAGAGGAGTTAAAAGAAACTTATTGTAAGGTTGATGGGTCAATTCTTTAACTTGCATCATAAGTCAATTCTTTATGTCAAAATGTATAATCTATTGTTGATTATTAGCATAAGTTGAATGCTCAACGGAACAGTTTGATACATTAGTTTAGTTACTTTGGTGCACTTGTCATGTTGCACAAGATTTTAAGAAACAAAATCAACCGCTAAATTGATGCAATTTTTAATTGGATTAGATGATGCATATATTCAAATAGAAGTAATATCTTGTCTAGAGATCCATTACCTGATGAGAGAGGTGCCTATGTTATTATATCAGTGAAGATTCACATAGGAATGTCGCTTCTGGTAGTACTTTAAGTAGAAATCATAATTCTACTTTTACTTCTAAAAATATTGGTAAAGGATATGTATTGGGAAATCAGTCTGCTAATCAATCTGCTGTTAATATCATTGGAATGTTTAATAATAGGAAGAAACTAGTAGTAAAGCCTGTTGTTTATGGTTATAATGGCCACATTGTTGACAAGTTTTTTAAGCTGATTGGTTATCCATGTGATTTTGAAAAGAAAAAGAAAAATAACAATTTTGAAACAATAACAAGAGGTTTTCTAATAATTATACTGTTGGATCTAGTTCATCTGGTTCTTTTTCTGATGAACAACTTTCCACTCTCTTTAATCTCATAAAAGAAAATACCAAGGTTGCAAAAGCGCTAGGCACTTGTCGGCGGTCGACCACCACCTAGCGGCCTAGGCGGATTGAACTTTTCTATTTAAAAAATTGAAAATTATATCTATTTGGTATAAAATATGCTTAATTTATATATTTTTAATAATTTTATTAATGATATTATTATTTTTAATTATATATCTTTTGTATATGATGCAAAATTTACATTATATGTGATTTTGATTAAGTTTTGGCATTTATCAAAACCCACATAGTTATTTTTTGGGCCTATTGTATAAGCTTTTTAATGGGCTATAAAATCATATATTATTTAATTAGGGTTACATTAGAGTTACACAATATCTATAACACAACCCCACCTCTTCTCTCGTCACGCTCTTTGTAACACCCCCATTTTCACGTTTCGCAGCGGATTTAGAGTTGGGGTATTACTTCATGGAATCACAGTTAAAGTAATAGAAAACGACTCAAAAAGAGACGTTTTTATAGAATGAGTTATCATTCAATAAAATCATCAGAGTTTTATAAGAGGGGGTCCCCAAAATCTAAGTTTGTTATGAAATTTGAATGATAACTGAGTGAAAAGTCCTGCAAGCTTTGTACCACTCCATGCCATAATTTTCACAGAGCTTCGTTACCTAGGATACATGCTTAAAATTCAACACTAGGTTGAGTGAGAGTCATAGGTTTAGGGTGTGGGTGAATACAAGTTCCCTGGGTCTAGTTGTTACACCCATCTAGGAAAATGTTATGTGTGTGTGTGATAATTGTGATGCATGCACAATTATCAAGAGTGGGGTATGTTGCACTAAGCTCATGAAACCGCACTGACAGTCCGGGTCATGGGGGCTGCAGACCCAACCATGAGGGGACAAGAAGGATAACTTGCCAAAGTTAATCCTTAAAGGTTTAAAGTATAGTACTTATTGGTTACCCGGCTGAGGTAAACCAACGGGAGTTGTCAAACTCCAATAGATCAATCAAATATACTCGCATTCACTTGCGTAAAACCCGCAAGTGATTATGGCTCATGAATTTTAGTTATGTAATGGTGGCAGAATAGTATCACTTGTGCAACAACCAAAGAAAAAGACTTATATTCGGTTTTTAAAGCAAGTAGCATGTATCCCCCTCACAGGGTTTGTAAAACATTTAGAAAGCGTTTAAAAGGTGCGAGGCTATGAAAACTCACCTGGGCTTAAGGCTATGTGATTGATGTCAAAGTGACTAGAGGCCTAGGCTGCTTACTCACGTATCTTGAGGTCTATTATTGTTGTGTAGGTATGTCAAGCTCTAGTTGTTTTGTTTTAGGTTTATTAAGTGTTTTATCTTAGGATTCTTATATATATAATATAACACCGTTCAGGCCATCGTAATCCAGAAGTATAACTCCTCATATGAAGCTCCCTACTATTGTATTATACTGCCAACATAATACCGTTCGGGCCATCATAATTCAGGAGTATATAACTCCTCACACGAAGTTCCCTACTATTGAGTTATATTGTTATTAGAGTTTAGTTATAACATAACACCGTTCGGGCCATCATAATTCAGAAGTATATGCAATAATCGTTTGAGGAGCCAGGGCACTTTAAATCGTAAACCCAACAGACTCGTCAAAACGAAATATCCATATAGTACTCCTCACATGAAGCTCCCTAGTATTGTGTTATGCTTCTAACTTTAAAATAGGTTTGCTATATATATAAAAATAGTTTACTTTATAACCTTCAAGTTTAATATATTTACAAAATCTACCCTATACTTATAATACTTATATTACCTAAGTCTATAACTATCTAAACTTCACATTTTTAGTCCCTATACTTCTATATTTTGATAAAATGGCAGGAATGACCCTTGGACTTATAAGTTTTCAAAATTTACTATTTATATTACCTAAGTATATGCAATAATCGTTTTGAGGAGCTAGGGGACTTTAAATCGTAAACCCAACAGACTCGTCAAAACGAAATATCCACATAGTACTCCTCACATGAAGCTCCCTAGTATTGTGTTATGTTTCTAACTTTAAAATAGGTTTGCTATATATATGAAAATAGATTACTTTATAACCTTCAAGTTTAATATATTAACAAAATCTACCCTATACTTATAATACTTATATTACCTAAGTCTATAACTATCTAAACTTCACATTTTTAGTCCCTATACTTCTATATTTTGAGAAAATGGCAGGAATGACCCTTGGACTTATAAGTTTTCAAAATTTACTATTTATACCCTTAACTTTATAACTTTTGCAAAACTAGTCCTTATAAGTTTATAACTTTTTAACTTTTTATCCTAGGGTTATATATCTTTGCAAAAATGGTCCTTATACTTATAACTTCTAAGAAATGTCAAAAACAGTCCCTAAACTTAATATTTTCATAAAGTTACCATATATACCCCTATGCATGGAAAGTTTTGCAAAACTAGTCCTAATTTCATGCAAACTACATTTTTATGAAACAAAAGGGTTTCCTAGCTTATGGTTAAATATTATAAGCTTAACTAAGTTTACTAAACTAGCTTATAGATTATGAAAAGGGATTATAGCATATAAAAGCCAATTCGACTCATTTTAGGGTTTTAAAAAGATAACAAGCTAGTTCTAGTGATCAAGGCTTAGGAAAGGGGTTCTAAGGGATCTAAGGCATCCTATATCTATCCTAGGACTAATATAAAGCTAAACGAACAAGAAATGAAAGCTTACTTGGCTATGGGAGGGTTAACGAGGGGCTAACTAGGGTTTTAGGGTTTCTCGGCCTAAAATGGAACTTGACAAGGCCTAAGGCTTCTAGTGCTCGACTCATAGGACTACTAGGCTACTACTAAAACTAATAGGACCATAGAATGTTTAGGTTTAAGCGGAGAAGAGGTGTGCATTAGAATGAAAGGGTACGAGCCCTTTTATAGGCTCTTTAGCCTTGGAGACCAAACAAAGAGGAGTAGGAGGTGTCGAGGAGGGGGGAGCTGACTCATGGAAGCTATAAGGTGACTATTGAGAGCTACATGATGACTCATGGTAGCTATAGTTGGCCATAGGGGTGTTTATGGAGAAAGGGAGGTCGTATGGCGGTTTAAGGGTACAAGGTGACGAGTAGGTGATGGAGGTGGGTGCTTGGGTGCTAGGTTAAGCCTAAGTGGTGTGTAAGCTGCTAGGTAGGTTGCTTGAGGTGCTAGAGGTGCTTAGGGTACTTAGTCTTAGGTTTAGGGTTAAGTTAGGTTTAGTGTAGGATACACATAAACATAAAGACGTATGGTCTTTGTGATTTGTATGGAACAAATAGCTAGAAATGTAGAGAGAGAAAGTAGAGAGAAGTGGGAGCCTTTTAGTGAGAGAAACTAGTGAATATTAGATTGAAAGTATGAAAGGTCCAGCCCTCACCATTGCATGGTGAGGGGTATATATAGTTACAAGATATAAAACGCCTCTACTAGTCTGTGGATCGGGTGTACAGTGGGTAAAGACCCGTCCGTCCTCCACGTTGTTACTTAAACAATACTAATTACTAACTAATAAGATAAATACTACGAGCTACATAATGCTAAACAATACTCGGGGTGACCAAGTCTTCTATATATAAAAAACGTATTCCTAACAATCTCCCCCTAAGGGAGGTCACCCCGGAACTTAAACTTTGAACTCTAGCATGATTCTTCATTGTCATGAACTTTGTGCTTCCAGCAGTGGACTCTAGATGACTTGTTTAATGTGTTGGATGATCTTTGGCGTTACTTCGAGTTCTTCATCCAAATGAGTATCTTCAAATCATCTTTGAGTATAAATGTCTCCATGTGATTTGAACATCTTTGTGTCGGTATGCTCACACTTTTCAGAATCATGATCTTCTGCATCAGAGTTGTGGAAGCATAGTTGAAGCCCATTCTATGATCATGATTTCTTTGAATTTGATGTTGAAGTGTGAGCATGAGGTGATGATTCGACATCTTTTCTACAATCAGCAACAACCGCCATATATTCCTACATAAGACAGTTAGCAATAAAACGTCTGGCACTTACAGGTTCGGAATTACTGATCGTCAACAGCATAGTGTGAAGATTCCTTCTAATCCTTACCAAGGCCGTTCCCAAACCGGATACCTCCGAGAGGGCTTACAAGATCTACCTGAGCAGATCAACGATTGGGTGAGTCACTGGAGATCACCCCACGACTGTAGATCATTTTGAAACCGCCACGATCACTAAGCGTAATCCACAAGGAATTACCGAAGTGACCTGCTTTCAGGGCTGTTTAATGTTGACCCTGGCAGGAATTTCCACTCAATCACTGGGAAATACTTATGTATATTCCCTCATAAGTGTTCTTGGCAGATTGCTAAGATCTACGAAGGACTCAAAATATTACAACTGGTGTCCTTAATGTTGAACAACCAGTGTAGAAGTATCAAGTGTTCCTATGAGATCTTTTGATGCATCTCGTGGCTCTAGACTCAATAAGTGCAATTTGGTTATCCTATGCGGAGACTAGGGAGGGGTCTCCTGCTTCAATATCAACCATCTCTAAGAGATGAGTTGATAGATTACACCGGTTCCACGTGAGAATGAAACAAGCTCTTTTAAGAGAACTTGAGTGGCTAGAAGGTTTAGTGCAGTGCGTCACTGGGTCCATGACCTCTTGTCTTCAATACCGGTGTTACCTTAGTAACAACCAGTAGCAGATGAGTTGAACCCGGTTTCTGCCCTAAGGTTGAATAATATGGAGGGCTATTTCTTTTCACCCTTTATCATTTCATTTCTTTTTAATTCTTCAACCCCTTCAGTGCTTACCGAGACTTCATCACTAGAACCTTGTTGGGTTTGTTCCAGTCCTAGCTCTATCTCAGTCGGCACTCTTCCCTTTCTCACTTTTCTCCTTTTTTCAATCAATCCTAAGGACTTGTTAGGATCGCTCCTAACACGAAAATGTGACAACATATTTGTGATTACATTAGTTATCCCATTTAGCCAAAACACAAGGACTTGTTATGTCATATGCCTATAGTTGCCATGTGTTAGGCTATATAAGCCCTCCTAGACTTCACTAGGATGGTGAGACTTGGTGTAATCTTTATCTTTCATTTGCATTCAATAAAACACACTAGTTTTCCTTTCTCTCTCTAACTTTCTCTCACTAACAATGGGTTTCTTATTCTTCCATACAACCCGACCTCCCGAACCACAAATCACCA
>LBNU01038493.1:28523-48480 GCA_014162995.1 Artemisia annua | reverse complement strand
TTGAACCCGGTTTCTGCCCTAAGGTTGAATAATATGGAGGGCTATTTCTTTTCACCCTTTATCATTTCATTTCTTTTTAATTCTTCAACCCCTTCAGTGCTTACCGAGACTTCATCACTAGAACCTTGTTGGGTTTGTTCCAGTCCTAGCTCTATCTCAGTCGGCACTCTTCCCTTTCTCACTTTTCTCCTTTTTTCAATCAATCCTAAGGACTTGTTAGGATCGCTCCTAACACGAAAATGTGACAACATATTTGTGATTACATTAGTTATCCCATTTAGCCAAAACACAAGGACTTGTTATGTAATATGCCAATAGTTGTTATGTGTTAGGCTATATTAGCCCTCCTAGACTTCACTAGGAGGGTGAGACTTTGTGTATGATCTTTTCATTTTCTTGCTTATCAATAAAACACCTAGTTTCCTTTCTCTCTCTCTACTTTCTCTCACTAACAATGAAGATGTTGTTCTTCCATAATACCCGACCTCCCGAACCACAAATCAACATAAACTACGATCCTATCAAGTGGTATAACGAGCCTAGGTTCTTACTTTGTTGATTTTGTGGTCAAATCTTGTCAGAAAATGTTATCTGTGAAGCTGTTTAACCATATTTGGTACTGTTTTTTACATATTTTTTGGGTTATCAGTCTTATACATGATATTGCAACTGAAAATGGTCAAAAGTAAATGGGTCTTAACTGTCCAAGTTTACAATTTCTTGTAAACGTCATTTGTTATAATTTTTGTACCAAAACCCGTGAATCTGTGGCAAGAATCGGTGGTCACATATATATGGTCTAAAAACTGGTCTGAAAAAGTGGTGATAATGGTTGGTTAATCTCATCGGAATTTGGGTTTTTTTTGTCGGAATATTCATCGAAAACTGGTAAACATGGCCGGAATTACTAATAATGGTCGGAAACTCGCCGGAAAAAATCGAATTTCTTGTACAAGAAATCTCGATATGTACTGGTTTTCGAGAACATGAGTTGTCGAGAAACCAAAACCCTGATCTGTCGAAATCTTGATTTCGATAACTTATATCATGTTCTCGATAAATAATAGTTATCGAAATCGTTATCGAAATCGTTTTGGATAAAAATTATCGAAAACATGGTGGAATGAAAATTATCGAGAACAAAGATTGTAGATGAAGATGGAGCAGAAATGATGAAGATGACTAGACCACATGACCACAAAACAAATACCAAACCACGACTCATAATTAACCTCAGATCTGTGTTGGTCTTCCTTGGTCAAAAACAGTCTACTAATACAAAATAAGGAAAATGAAGAAAGAACAGATTCAACAATCTATAATACCAACTTTCGAAATCCAGACATCAGTTATATCAACATCATATGTCCGATAGTCTAATACCAAAACCAAATTCCTACCAACTCGTGTGACCAGAAACAACTACAATAATCATCTACACTCCAACAAGCCAAATATCCAATCATCTCCATTCTCAAATACAAAACGAAAAACAAAATAATAGATCTCAGATTTATCTCTTTTCGGTAAACAAATTCGTCCTAAGACTTAAACCATAGAGATAAACCCATCATTAATCTTTTTTCGAAGACTTAACTTCTTATCCGAACATAAATAGGAAAGAACAAGAACAATACGTGTTCCATTTTTCCCTTTGTTCGTTAAATCAAAACAAAAACAAAAACACAACCTACCATGACCCTTCTATAGATCTTGGCGCCCATAATGAAGCCTCTTGATTCGGTTCTTGTACTGCAACAGTTGACATAAGTCCGGATTGGGTTGATGTTTAATTTACTGTGTTCAATTTATGAGGGAGATGAAGAAGAGATTTAATTTCGGTGTTTGATTATATGATATGAGATGCGTTTATTTTAGAGTAAAGTGAGAGATTTGACTGAATTTGGTGACAGGAGATGAGAGGATGGGGGCGGATTGTTTATGTGATTAGGGTTTGTTCAAGTGAGACATATTAGGGTATGGCTCTTATATACGAGTGTTATTGGGGGTGTTTAAATTTGGACCGGGTATTATCACTGAATTAGGCTCGTATGTTAAGTTGGTTCTTGGACTGTGTCATACCAAATGTTGAGCTGGGCTTGTATAATTCAATATTGATTTCGAGTTTTTATGTGGGCATGTAATTGGATTGAAATATTTGACTATGAGTTGATATAGATAAACGGATTCATTATTTGTCTTAATATTTGGTATATTACTCGAAGTGGCATTTTGGTTATGACAAATTTTCACGGGGATACATTTTGATAAGATCGGGAAACCATTATCGAGTTCACTTACACCGTCAAAAGGCTAGATTGAGCTTTTAACCGTTAGATGTGAACTACGGCGATAATTCTTTATTATTTATTTGAGATTGAAGTGGAATTTCACGGGTGCGTGTACTTAGTATCTTGAAGATGTCGAGTCGGGCGATAATTCTTCGAGATCCTTGTTTGAGCTTTTGACCGTACAAATGACAGAGACTTGAGTTATCTAGTTATACATGATCTTTGGTGGTTCTGCGTGTATAGCTATCACTTTAAGGAGTTACGTTGTAGTGCTCGGTGTCACACGCTGTTGTGGATACTCAAGAGGTGATGTACATCTTATACTTGATGGTGCTAGAGTATAGTGTACTCAGGGATTCGATGGTGGACGAACTCTCTACGCCGCTCTTAGTCATACAATAGTGCAAATTTAAGTCACAAGTTTGGGTTATTCTACTCCGATCTCAAGTTCATAATATTGAGTTTTCTCCATCAGTAGTCACTACAAAAAGCTGTCAGAACAATAATGGGGTTGATAAATAGTTGGTTGAGAGAAGTATTAAATAGTAGAGATGTTTATCAGCAGTTGATTCTCATGGGGCCATTTTCGGCACTACACACTTGTTCGGTTAATTGGACATATGGGGTTACGCTGCCTCCGATTCTCATCGGTAACATAGTGTGTATGCTTCCGATTTCGAAGAAGACATCGTGGGGGAAGAGAGAGAGTGTTTCTTTGACTTGACGTTGAGGTTGCTTGACGTCTTTGCGAAAACACTCATTTTCCACGAGGGTCTGCATTTAGGGGGAAGAAATGTGCACATCAAGGACGCTTAATAGACTCACGTGATCGAGTTTACGACTGCATTACTACCGAAAGACTTCCGCAGAGATGATCAGTGGCTCAGTTTTGTGATGATTGGTGTAATCGTTTCGACTCTCGCGGATTGTGAAGTGCTAAGTAGCCTACATATGTGAGAATATCCTGCTGATTTCTTGCATGTTACCCCCGAACAGAGCTTCCGCATTGAGTATAACCGTGATAATTTAAATACTCAGATTTACTTGGTGTGGTTTACTGTGTCATCTACAAATTCCGCTGCGTACTCAAAACGTTAAAAGTTAGAAGACTTGTTTACTACATCAAAGTTTCGAATCTGCTGAAGACGGTTGTCAGTTTGGGGGGAAGCCGATTCAGAAACTTCGCCAAAAAGAAGTGTACGAAGAAGCCGCTAAAGACATGCAGCATGAATTGGGGGGAAGTTAATCCATTTCATGCATATTACATCATTTACCTACAAGTGAAGAAAAAGTTCTCAAGCTGAGGTACAAGATGAAGACAAAGAGCGTCAACTGTAGTCATCCTCAGCACTTGAAGAGCCGATGAAGACCTTCTTTATTTGTATTTGTACTTGTAGGAAATGTTGTAAGTAATCCCATATGTTGCCACATTGGGGGAAGATTGTTAGGATCGCTCCTAACACGAAAATGTGACAACATATTTGTGATTACATTAGTTATCCCATTTAGCCAAAACACAAGGACTTGTTATGTAATATGCCAATAGTTGTTATGTGTTAGGCTATATTAGCCCTCCTAGACTTCACTAGGAGGGTGAGACTTTGTGTATGATCTTTTCATTTTCTTGCTTATCAATAGAACACCTAGTTTCCTTTCTCTCTCTCTACTTTCTCTCACTAACAATGAAGATGTTGTTCTTCCATAATACCCGACCTCCCGAACCACAAATCAACATAAACTACGATCCTATCAGGACTTCTATTCTATCTATTGGATTGTCCATGGGAAGATCCCTCCGGTTCTGGTGGATCATGGGAACTCATACCTAATCTTACCATCCTTATAACTCCATGCATTAAAGTAAAGTGGTCGGTCTTTTGGTATCTTTCCACCATCGCCATTTAACCAAATCATTGAAAATTCTCTCAAGGTGTTTATTATTATGAAAAAAAAAATTGCTAACACCTTGAGAGTTTTATGATTTTCAAATGCTCCCCCTTAACATGTTCTCATAGGTATTACTATATATATTAAAAACCATTTGAAACGTCGTCGTTCAAAATGCAGTAACCTTAGCCCATTTCCTGTGTCTTTCCCCTTGGGCCTAACATTGTCGCAAGATCCAATGTCTGGTCCAATCCAAAATCTCACCGCCTTATACTTTGATAATCTCAAATAATCTCAAACATTCCAGATTTTTCTCACAGATATACCTGTGAGATCGAAGAGCGTGGGTTTTGATTTTCGGGTTCTTTTCCGACAGAATATTAAACATAGGCTGCAACTATGGTTGATCAAAATAGAGGACTTTGGGTTTCAGTTCTGACGGGTTTTTTTGGCAGTAGGTTTTTTGGGGTTTGTGGTCGATTCGTGTTTAATAATACTTAATAAGGTATGTAAATTTAATTCCGGTTTTCTTGATTATTATACGTTTATATGTATTATGTTTCTATATTGATTGACCCTGTTTGAATAAGTGTATTGTCTTTGTGAATCCCTTTGTAGCCTTCGAACAACAAAAGAAAAAGTGTGTTGTGTTTGTGTTTGGTAGCTGCGGTTCAAATCTGTTAGCAAAAAATGTGGGTGCAGATTTTGTGAAATCACATTAACAAAAGAAAAAGTCTGTTGTCTTTGTGTTTGGTATTGTGTTTGTGATATATATGCAATGTTTGGAATTACTTATATATTGTGCTTATACATTCTTTACCGCAGCCCGTATCTTGGCAGGGCAGCCACACCACGATTGTGGTTGCAAGCTTACAGCCACCTGATCGCACTTACCCAAGCCTATAATAGATATAGATGGTTTGGTTGTTGTTAGTACGTTTCACTTGGCTGTGATGATCAATTAACTATGTTGTCTTGCCGCGGAAAGTGGATGGAAGGTAGAGTGTGACAAATAGTCGCCTCAGCAACCTCCACGTGCGCAGGCAGGGCATCAACTAATCTGAGCTAAGTTGTCGTCGGAAATGAGTACCAGCGTCGGTATCTTGGCGGGCCAGTCTGACCTTAACAATGGATTGGTTGCAGTCAAGATCGACGTTTGGTTTACATTTCAATGGCGGGACGACCATATCTTAACTATGGTTGCAGGAAAGCTCGACGTTTGGTTTACACTTTAATTGGATTTCTGGCATTTGTTTTGGGTTTAATATTTGCAGGCCTGAGCCTCATGGTAATGTGGGTGTATACCTGGGTACATATCTATATGGTGTAAGCATACATTCATTTTCATTGGTGCCTTTGAATACATTTTCATGTATTTTAGTTGTTACTGTGTTTTGTATCTCAGGAGTTAGGTTTACCAATTTTCCTTATCAAAATCGAGGTACGCTTCTGACTATCTTATAAGCGATTCTCTTTTTATCTTTTAATTTACCTATTTGAGATTTAGACATAAGTCACATAACCCAAATCAACAAATGAGCCGAAATCGCCACCTTTAGTTCTAACAACAGGTAGTCACATACTTTTAGGTACGCAGGTTGCCCATTATATAGAAGAGTACCATTGTTCGTAGGTTTGGCCAAGCTTCGGCCTAAAATACTGAAATTTCACGCCTACTTTAGAACAAAAACTAGGGTTGTTACCCTTACTCAAGAAGATGATGGTATTAACATATATTAATCACTTTTGTTTTAGTATATATAATTTGATTATTTGAAGAGATTACCTAAGCTTATTGCAAGGGAAAACTGTTTTGAGTATGTGAATGAGCTTATTGAGGTGTTAAGCTAATAAGCATAAACTATTTTCAATAAGCTAACCAAAATGTGCAGTGTTAGAGAAGTCCTTATTAGTAGTTAAAAAGGATAATGTAGGAGATATATTAGGATTTGTTAAAAAGGATAATGTAGGGATAGCTGTTTTGAGTATATGAATGACCTTAGGGGGTGTTTGTTTAAGCTTATATATAGCTTACGAGCATATGTGTTTTCCAGCTTTTATTTCATAAGCCCCAATTTTCCTGCTTATATTGAGACTTGCTGGTTGATAACTATGACTGGGTGAGTGGTGACCGGTGAGTTTATACCAAATTACGCCAAACTAATTTCAGGATAAAATACGTGTTCGGCTTGATGACGAGACGTTTGCCGTCAGAATACCGGCGGCCAGTAAGTCGAAGGTATTCAGTTGGATCTGGGTGGTTATTGGTTTGTTGGTTTTCTTTTTTTTCTTTTTTAAATGGTTTGGATTATCTGCTTTAGTTTTGGTTATCCCTTACTTAATTATGTTATGTGCGTGTCAATTCATTTGAACGGCATAATTGTGTTCAGATAAGGTGACTTCCAAATTCTTCACTCTGTGGTAAGTCTGTGACTTTTTCTCCATTTAGTTTTTGTGCGTGGTAGCAAGGATAAGTTATTTTTAACAAAATTGATGGTATTTTGACATGTTGTAAGTGATTAATTTCTTATCTGCTTGAAACTTATGTCTTTAGGCTTAATATAGCATTCATGAGGACATGAGGTAAAAGACAACTGGGTGTGTTTTAAAATTAAAAGGTGTACTAAATAAGAAATTTTATATTATTTGGTGGTTATGATATTTTTACATATCGCTGATCTTGAACGGCCTTTTTTTTGTCACCATGTATGGTTGTGGTATCATGTTCATGGTACTGAAAAAATAACACAGCAAAAAATAATTGTTATGCGGGGTTGGTGGCCAAGTATGGTTGTGGTATATTCATCAATATTTGTTATTTGATTATTACTCCGTACATGTTTTTATATTGATTGATGATGTTTTTTGTGTAGGGTCCGAACATGGAATCATTCCCGACGACGGAATCTGCTGCAAAACACTGATGACTTACGCTCATGAATATGTGTTTGTATACCCGAGTCTACCCTAAGTTGAGCACGCATTCCATATCCGGAATACGTTATGGAAACTGCGCGGGTATTTACCTACTCATGCTTTCAACATTAGGCTTTCAAATATAACAGAAGGCGGGTCTTTGTCAAATATATTGGACAAGTGCATGGTAATATGGTATGTGTGAAGACATATAGATACTGAAAGCATTGTTAGCCCCTCTATTTGTAATATCTTTTATCTGTTTATATGTCCTCACTTGCGAAAAAAAATGTGAACATGGTCCATTACAAATGGAGGTTACTTCGATCTGTATTATTGTGGTTTGTTGTAGTTAAGCTGTTAAGGGAGTGTTTGGGATTCTTGGTTTGCTATAGTTAGCCTGTTGACCAAACAATTTTTTTATGCACTTTTTGCCATGTAGCATTTTTTTGTAAAATTTTAACGAAGTATCTGAACTTGAATGTATTTTTTGCTACTGGGAGGAGTATGATCTCAACGTCTACTTGGTAAAAAAACCCGCCGCAACGCGGCGGGGGCTTTTTACTCGTTTGATAGAAATTTGCACATGTTGGGGTGAGTTGCACTTTTTGGATTGATCCATTCTTAATAGACATATACCCGAGGGACACGTTTCATTGCTTAGTTAAAGGGATCCATTATCAGCTTTTAGGTGATAACTAGCCCTAGTAACTAACTTGAAGTTGTTAACATTCCTTAGTAAGGAAGTTAGACCCGTCAAAGTATACATCTAAAAAGATCTTCTCGAAACGGTACGCTCTACTCAGACAAGTCCTTTCGATTGATGACAGTTTTTGTTTCGTCAATTCATGAGTCAAATCTGAGTCACGCTCACATAAGATGCCAAAAAAAAATTTAATCACCACAAGCCATTTTGCTCCCCCTCAATATATGCATTGGTATATCAAAAGGTTTAGCACATATTGGGGAGCATATATTTACTTTTAAGTCCACAACATCACATTTTATCAGATTTCATATTTAAATCACATTCTCTCCCCCGATCAAAAAATTTCAAATCATTTGAGATTTTGTGATCCCAATTGATTTAAATGAGTTTTAAAAATACGGGAGAAAATGTGGTAAGATTTTAATATGTAATGATTTAGAGACAAACTGATCACTGCTCCCCCTTAATCAATGAGGGAGAATGTTGGTGTCAGTTATGATGAGTTTATGAATGATTTGGAGTTTAACCAAAAACTCATGAAATATTCATACTCTGACACTTAACATTTGATGTTACACTACTTTGGAATGCACAAGATAACAATTATGACACAAATGATATTGACCTTTTTGCTTCTCTGAATGAGTCACTAGTCAACATCAATTATCCATTCACCAACAAAATTTCCCAAATATTGTAGATCCCCATATGGCGAGTCCAGAAATAGTAATGCTTTGTTGAAGTGAAGGTGGTGGTGGTGATGAAAGTGTTGTTGTTGTTGTTGTTGCTACCGATGTTATTGATGTGGTGAATTCAGAGCCAGTCAGTAGAGTTTGAATGTCTGATCAAATGGTTAGAGCGGGAGCAGGCACATTCATATCGGACATGGAATCTGCATAAGAATATGAACACAGATATACATACATACAGACTCATTCCTCATTAACCGCTACTACGTAGCATCTTGCCTACTCATAATACCATATTCATATCATGATCAAACCATTTTCAACCAACTCATCAAGATGCTATCTAGCGTGAAGAGCAATCTCGCAATCATGAACATTCATTGCAAGCCTCTATTAAACATAAACAGCAACTACTAACATGGCAATTCACACATATTTTAACTTTCAAATCAGGAGCTTAGGAACAAGATTCTAACCCGGTAACTACATACCTAAGCTAATCCTGAGAATTATGAGCACCTAATCAACAACAATTGAACAATTTTTTGCAAACAATCATGCGAAACACATTCAATCAGATCATACCAATGCCAGAGGAGTATACAAGAACATCAAACACACTGGTTTTCTAACTTGTTTTCGATTTTAGGTTTTAAAGTATTTAGGGGATTATACGAGGATTCCAAAGTGACACAAATGAACCTTATAGTTGCATAAAGCTAGGAGACTATAAGCAAATTGCACATAATGCCCTAAGCTTTCTAACAGTTAACACATTTGGCCATATAGTTATTTCATCTTCAACTAATGCCCCCTTAGCTACAAACCTTTTCTAACACGTATAAGTTAACCAAGGACCGTTTGATGATATAACATTAAACACATTCTCCCCCTCAATCAATTACCCGTATCAAGTTAAAGAGTTGTAGTCATTAGATTGAGTGACCACTTATACGAACAAACCAATATTGAAAGTATTTCAAACAACACGTTACCACCATGTGTCTCACAAATAATTTTCCGAAGAATCATAGAAAGAAAACTATTTGTATCCAAAGAAGACTTCTCTTCTTATACCAGAAATAATGCACTTAAGCGTGCACTAGATCGGAAAGGCAAGGATATAAAGTAATTCATGCCTTTGAGAGGAACAGCTGTCTTTTTGGCGACATGCTTTCCCCATTTAGAAGTACGGGTTGCTATCTAAAGTAATAGCAACCCATAAAGACATGTTTTACTTATTCATTTTAAATTTCTGCTCGAGCTTCATTTAAAGTTCCGTGCCATTGTTGAATGACATTTCTAGAACCATAAATGTTATCGATAAACAGAAGACATGCCTAAAGAAGAACTATTTTTGGAATTTTTGTGTGTTTTCAGATTTTTATGGTTTTTATAGGTTTTATATTTTTGTATTTTTCTTTTTGGTTTTAAAATTATATACAAGGATATGTGAAGCAAATCCATTACTACTCACTTTCTTCCTGAAGACTTTTGAGTGATTCTGGAGTAAGACTCTTCATTCCAAGACGTGGGAGAATGAATTGAAATCATTCTCTTGGTAGTGCCTTAGTGAAGATGTAGGCCAGCTGAAACTCTGTCCTCACGAAGTGTAGTTCCACCACACCTTTCTCAACTTGTTCCATCACACCTTTGGCGAATCCATTTGCCAGGAGAAACATTGACAGTATATCGAACCATGCCCTAGGCACCTGCTTTAGGCCATAGAGAACCTTTTTCAGACGGTAGATATGGGAAGGACGATCAAGATCCACAAATCCTTCAGGTTGAATGCCATAAAAAAATCATTCAGATCTCCATTTAGAAATGCAATTTTCACATCCATTTGATAGACCATCAAGTTCTGACTTGCAGCATTGGCAAGAAATATTCTGATAGCTTCAATACTAACAACCGGAGCGAAAGATTCCTCAAAATCAATGCCTTCCTTTTGACGATATCCCTTAGCAACAAGCCTTGCCTTATATTCAGAACGTCATCATGCTCATCAAGTTTCACTTTGAAGATCCACTTAAGAGCTATAATCATTGCACAGTCTGGAGGTGGTACCAATTCCCATACTTCAAATCGATAGAACTCATTAATATCTTCTTGTATCGCATTAAACCAACAGTCGTCTGATATAGCAGTCTTGAAATCTTTGGGCTTGACTTTGGATAGTACAGAATTATAAAAGCACCACAAGGCATATGTGTCAAGTTGCCTTCGTGTGGACACCGGTTGAAAAGGATTCCCAATAACGTTCACAATCGGATGGTTATTGGTCCATTATCAGTGATGATCATGTGGTTGTGGGTAGGAAACTGATGTAACCGTGTTAAGATCTCTTGAAGAAGATGCCGCAGATGAAGATTCAGGAGCAAATGTGTTTTTGAATGGAGCATTATCAGGTGGAGCAAATGGATTTACTTCAAAAGAATTGTCGACTGCAGTGCCTTGATGTACCGAAGGAGATTGAATGTCTGATGATGATGGTGAGTGACTTGCTGATAGAGCATCTTGAGCAATTGAAATATGAAAGATAGACCATTTGGATCGTTTGGAACATGAGCTGATGAGGCGAAAAGTGTTACGCTTTCAGGGGGTCATTTTAGCCCTAATCCGTAATTATTTGATCAAATATTGCCTTAAATCATTCCTTTTGTCATTTTAGGTACTTTGAAGAGGAATTCTGGAAAAGTAAGCACTTTGGACGTTTTTGGAGCATAAAAGTGAAGAAAACGACAAAGTCTCAAATTATGCTGAAAATAGTACATGACGGCGTCACATTCTATCGTGTGACGGTGTCACGCTTTGACAATATGAAGGATGATTTTTACACTAGACGCCCCAGAGAAGATTAGAAGGGGAATTTGTCACGTGTTGGAAGACGTAGGTTGTCACGTTTTGTCATAAAGGGAGACGGCCCAGAGAAAATTACAAGGGGACGCGTCAAGAGTGGATCTGAGCAATCCGAATAGTGTTTTGGCGGCGAGATGACGGCGTCAGACCCTATAAGCTGACGCCGTCACAATGTAAAATCTATATATAGTTTTCTAATTTTCATTCATTGTGTGCAACTTTTGGGAACAAAACCCTAGCTCGTTTTTCTACTGCAATTTCAAGGGTTTTCCACCCTTGAACCTTGGATGCTTAATTGAAGATAAGTCTCTTCCAAATCATTCAATATGTCTATGTATTGTGTGATTATATCTTATGCTTGTCTTTCAATTAACATGCTAGGCTAGGTCTTTATTGTGTTTGCTTAGATCTAATGAAACCTAGCTATTGATTATATGTTGTTGGTTTGCTTGTGATTATTGTGGGTGGGTGAAGTCGATGTTAGGCTTAAGAAAACTGGCTAACCTCCTATACGGTAACTTGCTTGAACATCTTAAGAAACATGAATCGGATGTGTACTATGATTATTTGGTTGTATTTAATGCATGAGCGAATTCTAATGATCCCATGTTAGGAGCTTTTAGTCGGCTCGACATAGGAGTGAAGTAGGAGCTTAAAGAGTTAGGGAAGATCGTACACGCCCCTACGGATGGTTTAAAGGAATACAACCCGTCATCCACGTAATTACAACAAACCAACTAACATATAAAGATAGCTAGGGAGTAAGGAAATCTAAGTAAACACATATTTCTCCCATATAAATTTCACAACCAATTTAATTTTCTTGTTATTTTTATTTTATTTGCATAAGTAGTTAATTGGGTTAGTTGACTAGCAACTAATTCCGCCCACTCCTCTATAACCCAAGATTTTTACTTGCTTTCTGAAAAATATAAAAATACAAAAAGAATCATCCCTCAACCCTTAGACCTAATTAGAGTAGCTTTTCAAGCCTAACGAACACTATTCCTTGAAAGAACGATCAATCCTCCGGTACTTGCCACTTCACTATACTACATCGGTCAGGTACACTGCCTGGTGGGGATTGCAAGCTTCTCAAGATCCATTGAGAGGTAAAACCCTAGTGCGTGGTCGCAATCCCGCGCATCAAAGTTTTTGGCGCCGCTGCCGGGGAATAGCTATTGTTTAGGTTGAAAATTTTATTTTTACTTTGGTCTACTCATTAGATTCCTTTCTAGTGAGATTTTTATTTTATTTTTCTAGGTTTTCTTTAGTCTATCTTTATCTTCGTGTTTTTGTTCGTAGCCATTGCCATCCGACATCATAGAAGGTGGTAATATCCTCGACCCCAACAACCCACCACAACCAAACCCACCTCTTAGAGCCCGCACTTTAGGAGAATACTCCCGTCCTAGCCACCAAGGCTATCGAAACACCATTGAGCTCACCCAAGGAACCAATGTGTCTCCCTTGCGATCCTACACCATCTGGTTGGTGCAAAGCGGATGTGCATTCCATGGACTTCGTTCCGAAGATCCAAATCAACATCTCAAGGAATTTCTTAAAATCGTAGACTCCATAGACCTTAATGTTGAAACTCAAGAGACTACCCAATTACGTCTCTTTCAATTCTCTCTGCGAGACCAAGCTAGTCAGTGGCTAGAACGCCGACCCGCAGGATCCATCACCACTTGGGATGCTCTCATCACTCTCTTCATTGCTCACTTCTTCCCGCCAGGGAGAACTACCAAGTTAACGAGTGACATCCTGATGTTCGAGCAACTTCAAGGCGAAACCCTCTACGAGGCATGGACCCGATTTAATGATATGCTTCAAAAAGTCCCTCATCACGGTATAAATCTCTGGCTCCAAATCCAAATCTTCTATGATCACGTTAATTACCACACCAAGCGTCTCATCGATCGAGCCGCAGGGGGAAGATTACGTGACAGAAATGCAGAGGAATCATGGGGAATCATTGACGAGCTTGCACTCTACAATAATGAGGTATGGGAAACCACTCGTATTTTAAAATCGATTGATGCCACTAAACTTTCCGAGGAAAGCCTTGTCGCACTTGAGAGAAGGGTTGACGACCTATCTGAAAGGAAGAAGAGACGCCTAAGCCCACAACGAGTAACAGTCAACTCCATCTCCAACATAAAGCCGACACCATTATCTGAATCACCTCGTAGGGAAAGTGTTGAATCTTTCTATAAACATGCTCAACCTATCCCACTTCCCAGGCGCTTAGTCCAGAATTCGAAAATCGAATGAGGGAATATATGTCAACACATTCCGAACGGCTAGCAAGATTTGAGGAGGCCATTTACAGTCAGAGGGAGGAAATGCAAGAGAAAATGGCTGAGATGAAGAATCTTTTGAAAGAATACACAAAAACAAAAACCCCCGAGAAGGTATTGATGCGAGGAGACATCAATAACCCCAACACCAAATTTGTTAATACCATTTCCATCGTCCACAGGGGTAGCAATAAAGGCGGGGGGAGATGATAACTAAGGAATGTAACAAAATTGACCTCATTCCACATTGTGGTGACACTGAGACTATCAAGTGCGGTTTTGACGAAAGTAAGGAGACACCGCCTGATGAGCGCCCAATAGAAGAGCCACCAAAATCACAACAAGTAAAGCACTACTTGAAGCACGACATAAACAAAGAAACGATAAACGATTGGGTAAGAAATTATCGACGAATTCATCTTCCGGAAAAGAAGCCTAAGAAGACAACGACGGACGATGAAGCAGATGTGATACCCGGGGGACAATTGTACGGAAGTCTCATGAAACAAAAGATAGTCGCTAAGCAAGAATTTCATGGAGTCTTCGAGGTACCATGCGGCATAGGTAAGCTCAAGTATTTGGATGCAGTGGCTGACCAAGGTTCCGACTTGAGTTTAATCCCTTTCTTCATCTATGTTCAATTAACTGACAAGCCGCCTTCCGTCACCCACACCAAGCTCTCATTCGCAAAACACTCTTATGAGTACCCACTAGGAGTAGCAGAAGATGTGTTAGTCAACGTCGTCGGATTTATGTACCCAGTTGACTTCATGATCGTTAATAGAGATAAAATGAGTATGCCGATCATTCTTAGGGCACCCTTCCTCGCTAAGGCACAAATCGATTACGAAAGTAGCACTATCCGGATTAAAAGGGGGGAGGGGGGAAAGCGATTAGCTTCCCAACAATCCCTTGCTATTTACTGCTATTCTTTGCTGAATATTTAGCCACATAGCGTCTAAAATGCGTGACAACGGAAAAGTAAGTTTGAAGCGTTAGTCACGATATGCATTTAATAGTGACAAATATATGTCACACAGTTGACGAGTGTGACCAAATGTCATATATGGTCACACTAAACCATAGAAACATGATTAAGTGTAACGAAAATTCGATACATATGGTCACGTAAGTTAATATGTGTGTCTAAAGTTTAGTGTGTGTTTGCTTGCCAAATCCTAATGTGTATAGTCACACTTAATTGAATCACGATCATGTGACTATAGGCTTTACAAAAAAACATATAAATAAAATAAATAAATAAATAAATAAATAAATAAATAAATAGTCACATTTTAACTATAGGCTTTATAATAGTCACAACATATTAGAAATGTGTATCTAAATGATGTTTATGGCCACATTATAAGGGTATTATATGTGACCAATACATTCAAAATAGTCACATTGAGTTTTTGGCTCTTCCATACTTTGAAGATCTCATCATCTGAGTATCGCTTTAATTGAACAAGCTTCCAACCCTTCATATTGTTTAGATAGTACTCATAGTACTTCCTTTTTTGCTTAACTGTTGGACGCCTGAGCACTTTTCTCTTCTTTCTTTGATTGAGATAAAATTTCTTCCTCTCAGCTTCATAATTCCTCTTCCATTCATCTTTTTGTTCTTGAGTGTACTCTTGCATTTCTTCTTTTATTTGTTTCATCAGTGCAATATCAGCATCACCTTTAATCCTTTCTTCATCCCAAGAATCCAAGAGTGCTTTTGTTTTGGCCTCAGCTTCAGCGTGTTTCCTTCTTTGTTCAAGTACCATCTGATTCTCCTCTGCAAACAAAGCAGCCAATTTTCTTGCAGCAGCTCCATCTACTTCAAGTTGCTTGGGTTTGGGCCAGTACACAAAAGGAAGATCCTTTAAAGGATCATGCTTAGGCTCTTCAACCATAATACCTTTGCCTTTGCCCTTATAACTTGGCTCTTGTACACTCTTCTTGATTTGTTGAGTTGGTTCTCTAATCACCACACCTTTGACAGGTACTCTTGGTTGTTGTGGTGGTGGTTGTGATTGTTCTGTTGGTAGTGGTGATTGTGGCACTGCTTGTTTAAATCGTGTCTTCAATAGAATCATTGCTTCGGCCAAAGTTTCCTCATCATCACTAGCAATAGGAACATTTTCCTCAGCAGTAGTATCCTCCTTGGCAATTTCTGCACTTGCACCAGCAGTAGAATCTCCCATGCCTTTGATTGCTGCTTCCATAACAACCTCATTACCTTGATTATCAGCAATCATATACTCATCATCATTCTCAGCAGAATCCACATCCATATCCACACCAATGTCATCACCAGCAGCAGCACTATCAAAATTTTCCATAGCTTCCCCTGAATCCTTGGTTTCATTCCTCCCCTGTTTGGGATCATCCTCCCCCAAACTTATGCTTTCAGATGAACTAATCCTTTGTCTTGTGCCCACTTTTTTCAGTCTTTTGAATGACCTGGTTCTTGACCCCTTCTGACCTCCCAATTGCTTAACCCTCAGCTTCAAACCTGTAATTACATCCCCCTGAGTATCTGTGATTTGTTTTAGGCCAAGAACCTCTTCTTTAAGTTTGGTATATTTAACCATCAATTCTTTAACAAGTTCCATCTCTTCCTCACCACTTTTATCCTCATCACTTGCATTGTCCCCCTTGGTTTCTTGGCACCTGCGGTTTCCTTCACCTGAATCAGTTCCATTGGAACTTGATTCATTATAAGTTCTTGAACCTTCACCCTTCTTATGTTGACCTAGTTCCAACATTGCTTGAAACAATGGTTTACCTATGACAGGAAAGTCCTTACCCTTTCTCTTCATGTTAGAAAAGACCTTTTTAATATGAGAGTGAACAGGATAAACCTTGTCGTGAACTTTCTTATTTGTAAACTGTTTGTCCATAAGAAGTTGCAGAAATCTTGGATATAAGTAATGTTGGTTTGAAGAATTATCCAAGGATTTAACCACATGATCAAAAATTAATTTTGAAAAATTGAATTTTTCTTTATTTTTTGCCAAACATATAAGGGCAGAAGCCATGTTACTACTAAACTCATTCCAACCAGTAGTCTTTGGGCTAAGACACTGTAACAAAGTGTGAATTAAGAATTTCCACTGTGGGGGAAAGCCACCTTTATTAAATTTCAAAGAATCATTTTTTCTTACATACCCCATCTCTTGAAGGTTTTCAAAAATTGTGGAGTCTGGAAGATTCTCAATTCCATTAACATCTCCTAGATGAAGAACTTCTCTAACAGATGCCTCTGTAACAATAATCTTCTGCCCATCCACACGGGCATGAATCTGTACTTCCTCATCAATAGTTTTGACCTTTGCAGTAGCCCAAAACTGTTTGATGTTGGAAACATATACAGTAGGGTTAACTGTTAATGCATACCTAATATGAGTAGCATTGAGAAAATCAACAACTTCAGTGAACTCTTCATTCTCCTTGGTGGGCTTTTGCAAGAATGCAATCATGTTATGCTTGTTGGAAAAAGACAGAGTCGACATTGTGAAATTTGAAAATTTGTGTAGGGTTTTGCTGGGAATTGCAATTAATTGATAAAATCAAGCAGTGGTTTTATGTTTGATAGAGTTTTGATCGGATAAAAACATTTGTGTGAAACTGTGAATGACTGAAGTGTACAAACCCTTAACCGTTCATATTTCTAAAACAGTACCCTGCACTCTCAAAAATAGCAGAACAACCCTTAGCCGGACTAAGTTAGGCTTAGCAGCACTAAAATATGCCTAGCAACACTAAGTCAGTTTCCACTCGAAACTGCTTATTTTTCAGGACTCCAGCACTTTTCTCAGCTTATCCTGCAAAATATTAGTCCCAAAAACACAAAACCTAACTCATTACCCGAATACACAATAATCACATCATCAATTACACTTAGCAATACTATTTATAACTAGCAACATTAACAAATCATTTCTGGATTTTAACAATTTGACATACTGCTTTTATCCAAGAAACCAAACACACCTTTGACAGTTTGACATCACAAGCAACCATACAAGGTCTCAAAATTTTCATTGATATTTTTTCAAAGATACAACCATTCATAAAAGCTGCAAACATAAACATAATTAATTATCCTACCTAAATACTAAAGATACTAGAAACATAAAAACATCATCATTAAAAACTACTCCCTGCGTTGCATCCTTTCCTGGAGATAGTGAAACTTAATTTCAAGATCAGTAATCCTGTTTTCCAGATTTAACGAGTCTGCAAATGCAAACCCATCTTGTTGACCCCCTTGGTTTTGATGCTCCACCACATTTTGATGATCCATCACATTTTGCTGCTGATCCTCTTCATTTTGCTCCTCCACCATATTTTGCTGCGCACCCTCTTCATTTTGCTCCTCCACCACATTTTGTTGCGCATCCTCTTCATTTTGCTGCTCTACCACATTTTGCTGCGCATCCTGTTGATCCTCCTCATCCTCTTCATCTTCTTCATCTTCCCCATAAACCTCATCCCAGTAAAAGTCTTGTCTATGCAGCCATCTCAAAATTATTGTTCTCATCCACGGATCTACCTGCCTATACGTCCCATATTGTAAATTGATATCATACCCGAAATGATTAAACACTGCGTCCCATAGCAAACTGTTGTTTAATACCCACTCGTAGTCTACTGCATCATTTTGAAAGTTACCATTTGCTGCCATTGTTGAAGTTTTCTTTGAAAGTGAATATGTGTTTGTGTGTGTTATTTGGTATATATACAATAGAGAGGTATAAATAGGCTGGAGAGGTATATGAAGGGTTCCCAAGACTTTTGGCGGGAAAAGGGATCGACCAAAGGCGCCTAAATCATACTGTGAATTGAAGATATTTTAAAACTGTTCCTAAAGATAAGGAATTGACTGTCCCCACTTTCCTTTTACCAATTCTTGACTTACCAATTACTACTTGTATCTCATGCTTTATGAATAATAAACTTCCAAACTCAATATTTCCAACAATGATTTGGGATCGGGTTTTGACCCGAGGGAATAAAAGTTTGACCGTGACTCGAAGAAAACTTATGTTATGTTTCTTTGAAGTTTAATGTTTTTGTGTTCAAAGAAAACTTATGTTATGTTTCTTTGTTAATCAAGTTATCGATTACTATATTATGATGCTTTGTTAAAAGTCAAACAAAGATTGTCAAACTTGATTGTCATTTGCAAAAGTCAAAGAGTCTCCAAGTGAATTTGGGCAATTCCGGGTAATTACTATCAAAAGATAACTAATAGCCAATCATGATTGTCACTTTGGGTAATTTTTGGTAGTTTTGTGCCTGTACATTCATTTGCATAAGGTCAAACAGGATAGTCAAATTGTGCCATTTTGGGTAATTACTGCCAAAAGATATCGAGTAGCCAAAAGATCAAGATCAGTTAAATTTACAAGCAAACACTTAACCATTCACCATAAAGATGGGGTACATGAGCCACTACAAACCACACAATCTAGCCATAAACACTATACTACTTCAGTGCAAGTACCAAAGAAACCACAACTGCAAAAACACAAAGTGTTGACTTCCAAAAACTGACTTTCTTTAAGGCATTTCTCAACTCTGCCTCCAATTCTTCAATCCTTCTTTGACGATTAACTTCAATTTGAACCTCATGCCTTTGTCTGGGATTCAGTTTGCTATACATCTCAAGCAAATGCATCTTGTACCAATCACATTCCTCCTCTGGATCATACCAATCAAATTGTTCACATTTCTTCGTACCCGATTTCTAAAATAAAAAAAAAACGTAGTATATTAAACATTAAACTTAATAATCTTTAAACTAAACGTATCTGATAACTTACCCATCGATTTTGGCAGCAAAGGAAACGTCGAGCAGGGTTGGATGGTGTCCAAGATGTTACCACCATTGCTGCCTGTCACATTTGCAGTTATCTTCAAAAAGATAAAACGACATGAGTTAGTTTGATTTTGATTTGGGATTTGTTATGATTTTTTAGAGTGTGTTAAATTAGGGTTTATGTGAAAGGGAATTGATTTGCACACTTTATAAATTGATTGGACACTCCATCTGTGCATTAAATACTTGTACAGTATTAAACACACTGCTTCAACCGGTTGTACATTGAGTATGCAAATAACTTTTTTGAGTGTGCAAATCATTAGCCGTATGTATAACAGAAGATCAAAAATTGACGGCCATTAATCCTTATTCAGGTCAATCGGGCCGACCCCGTACCCGAGTTAGCCAAATATTTTCAACCCGAATCACCCAAATAAAAAGGAGAAGGACGTATGGAAATGAAAAAATCGTACAAAAATGTA